>CM060952.1:78265554-78323054 GCA_030765055.1 Mantis religiosa | reverse complement strand
TTGAGTACTCTGCAGTCCCTGCATATAGTGATACTGCTGCTATTATTACCGTTCCTCACTTAACTCATAGAGAACAGAATAATCTTGATTGGAGAAAAGAGTAAAATGGATATGACTTGTGCTCAGTTTCAGGTCCAATATTGTGGAACATCTACTATGATGGTGCAATGAAGCAAGAGGTTCCAGAAGGAATATGCTGATAACTTAGATAACTGACGCGATAGAATGAACCGTAGGGAAAAGAAATTTAAGAGACATTGAAGTCAGTATAGGAGATACGCAAATAAAATCTACGTGAAATTTAAAATTTTTTGTTATATATATTGGACATAGCTTTGGCAAATGAGCCCATGCCTACGGAATATGACTATAAAGGCTTTAAGCACTTGATTACAAATATATGAGGACAAAACGTTGTTCATTCAATTGTCCTCTATGGAGCCCCAGTATGGATAGATTAAGTCGAATAAAGGAAGCTGATCGAAATGGCTGAAAGAAAGATGGGTATAAGAATTGCTAGTGCGTACAGATCCGTCTGTAACAGTCATAGCCATACATTTGTTAATACAAGAAAGGCAATGTGGCAACAAAAGGCTGATTCCATGGATAGAGACGTCACGTGGGCTACTATGTAAACCAATTTCTCTGGTTACGTGCTCCAGGAAAAATATAACTGGAAATAGATCGATAAAATAATCATTCACATACTCATGAATAAAACTGACGATGCCAATTGAGATGAGTACATGGATAAACGGTTCCAAAGACTTCAGTTTCAAGAGGGCTACTTGATCTGGTCAGCCATGACTCCAGCATTTAAACAAATTACTACAAATACTGGTACTACTGTTACTACTATTGCTGCTGCTGCTGCTACTACTACTACTACTACTACTACTACTACTACTACTACTACTACTACTACTACTACTACTACTACTACTACTACTACTACTAGGCAAATGGCACTGCAGTCTAGTGCCCCAAATTCTACTTACTACTACTACTACGCAAATGGCACTGCAGTCTAGCGCCCCAAATTCTACTTACTACTACTACTACTACTACTACTACTACTACTACTACTACTACTACTACTACTACTACTACTACTACTACTAGGCAAATGGCACTGCAGTCTAGTGCCCCAAATTCTACTTACTACTGCTACTACGCAAATGGCACTGCAGTCTAGCGCCCCAAATTCTACTTACTACTACTACTACTACTACTACTACTACTACTACTACTACTACTACTACTACTACTACTACTACTACTACTACTAGGCAAATGGCACTGCAGTCTAGTGCCCCAAATTCTACTTACTACTACTACTACTACGCAAATGGCACTGCAGTCTAGTGCCCCAAATTCTACTTACTACTACTACTACTACTACTACTACTACTACTACTACTACTACTACTACTACTACTACGCAAATGGCACTGCAGTCTAGTGTCCCAAATTCTACTTACTACTACTACTACTACTACTACTACTACTACTACTACTACTACTACTACTACTACTACTACTACCACCACCACCACCACTACTACTACTACTACTACTACTACTACTACTACTACTACTGATACTACTACTGATAATATCACCATCAACATCACTATTACCACCACCAACACCACCACCACTACTACATCTAATACTAGTACTGTTACCAGTGCCATTTCTACTGTTGCTCCTGATACTAATGTTACTACCAACACTACTACTACCGCAACTGAAAATAGGACTAAACATTATTTAAACTGTGGGAAGCAGAGGCATAATGTTAAATAATGCTCTAAACCACTTTACTTCAGTAAACGTAAGACAGAATGTCATCGATTTGATAATGAAATGTCTCATTTTCAGGAAAATAGTCTTGGATGTTAGAGCAAGATGATCATAATTCATAAAAATGAGTGCACAAACAATCTGTATAATATATGCAAACGTTATGAAATCTAATGATAGCCATGATATGTTTCTAGCAACAGCAACTGACAGGTCTGTCGATTCTATGATTGTAACCGAATGAAACCCGGTGGCTGGCAATAATTGGTTTAAGGATAAGAGAGAGGTTGTGGCCATGTATTTTTTTAAATAAGAAACTGTGGGTATCTAAATTAAGAGCTGAGGAAGAGTATATATATATATATATATATATATATATATATATATCTGTGTGTGTGTAAACCTAAAACAGTGCTATATTTTTGTTGTTTTATTCACCAAATATATTAGCTTTAGTTTATCCGTTGAATGAATTCAGACTTAATATAGATAAGTTAGTGCAAGATCGTGGATGTTTAAACGGGGAAAGTGTTAACCTATCTTAGGAGTTTTAAGTATTAAATTTCCACAATGGGGATCACAAATTGATTGAAGAGGTGAATATTTTATTGAATGGATTTCAATATTAGATTTAATAGTACTAATACAGGACATACTCTAAAATTCCAAAGAGGAAGTTCAGAATCATGTATAGATGTAAGATGTTCTACATAAAAGGCTGCAAAGAAAATAGTTAAATGGCAAGCTATGGACCAAGAAACTCTCATTGATCATAAGTTAATTTATTTTGAACTATAAGGCTCGAGAAATTGTAAAATGAATAATGTAGAAAAAACCAAAGTCGAGTATGATTGGTAGGTTTTAAAATGAATTGAGAATGGAAATTAAAAGGTTCCAAATATAATATGGTAGATGAAGTTGTTTCTGTATTACAGGAATTACGAGGGTTGGGGTAAAAGTCATGGCAACTATTTTTGTTCTTGTGGATATGTGAACGAATTACAAACGTATATGTATTGTATATGTGTCGCAGGCATAGTGTGCATGCAGATCAACAGATAGCTCTGTGATAGGTGGTAATGGGACAGCGAGAGCTGTGAAATTAGTCAATTGGTTTCTGTCGTGTGAGATGTAAGTAGCCCGTGTTGAGCAGCGCGCTAACCTCCAAAGAGTCATTTTCCGAGGGAGAAATGCAATGGAATGTCACAGTGAAGAAGTGGACGTCCTAGGGAATAATGCCCTACCATACCGTACAATAGCATGGTGGGTAGGACATTTTCATTAAGGACATACGTCAACCAGTGATGAGCAACGTTCGGGATGACCTGTCAGTGTGCAGACCAACGTGGCATGTGCCGTCATCGAGCATCACCTGGATGAAGACAGCCGATGGACGTTGCTGGAGTTAGAGATGGCAAGTGGCACCGAAAATCGCACGGTCTACAGGATATTGCGTAATAAGCTGCAACTATGCAAAATCACATTGCGTTGGTTAC
This sequence comes from Mantis religiosa, assembly GCA_030765055.1. Taxonomy (NCBI): domain Eukaryota; kingdom Metazoa; phylum Arthropoda; class Insecta; order Mantodea; family Mantidae; genus Mantis; species Mantis religiosa. Next base: position 78,319,752 of record CM060952.1, on the reverse strand, counting down.
CGCATGCTCTGACGGAAGTTCAAAAATCGGTGCCCTATGTAATATGCTCCCACGACCTTGCACACTGGCAACAAGATGGTGATCAATTCTTATCACGAATAATCGCCATCGATGAATTTTGGGCTAGAACATACTCTGTCAGTCCGCAGAGTGGCAACATGCTGGATCACAAAGGAGGCATAAGTTCCGTCAGTATTATTTGCCATTTTGTTCCACATGGCAGAACAGTGACCGCACAGTACTACAAGGACTTCCTGTTGCGACAGGTATGACGTGGCGTTCTGGAGAAACATCCGGATCTTAAGGAAAAGTGCCATAATCCTACAGACAACGCAAAGCCACATAAAGCAGGGTGTAGGGCAGCTACTGCGACTGTAGCGATGGGAAAAATTGGAGCACCCAATGTACTCTCCCGATATTTCACCTTTGACTTTGATCACTTTCAAGAGATTAAGGAACCACTACATGGTAGGCGGTTTGCAACACGAGAGGACATTGCAGATGCTGTGTTCGAACAGGTGACCTAATTTACACATGGTGCGGCTAATGCTGAGGCAGAGGGTATTCAGCTCCTCTCACATTAGCAACGTGTGGTGACAGTAGCAGAGGACTCCTTTGAGGGTTTTTGGGCCCAGGTTTGTCCTGTCAACTCTATGTGTACTATGTTATCATTCTTTTGATTGACCTAATAAATTAGTGTGTGACGATATTTCAGTGCCATTCATTGTTCACAAATGTAGCTAACACCTTGTCCTTTCGTCTGAATATCACATATATTTCGTCTGTATATCACATTTTCCAACCGGACTGGTATCTTCAAGGAAAGAAATAGTTACCATGACTTTTGCCCAACCCTCGTATGTAAGATAAGCCAATAGTATGTAAGATAAGAATAAAATATTAACAAACATCTGAACACCATATTGGTGGAACAGTAAAATAAAAGCAAATGAGCGTATATGCATTGAGAAGAGAAGAGCATTAACTAGATATAAAAGAAGACATTTAGGCTTAATCGACATGCAGATACTCAGAGAGATAACTTAAAAGATTAGGTAACTTAAAAAAAAGTTGGCCTAATCTATAAACTCGAGGGTATCTCCCAGGACACATCCCCACAGAGTGAAGAGTGACCCCCCTCTAACGACCAGAGAGTTACCGAGCTGTCCCTAGAGGGCGCCCGGCTCCTACGTGTGGCTTTCCATAGAGCAAGACCTAGAGATTAACAACCCACTCCGATCTGGTCTTGTGAACTCAAGACGGGATGGAAGTGGATACGCCACTTACGCGCGCCAACTCCGATATGACCTCGGTGGGGCCGGTTGGTGATCTAGCACTCCTTCTATTAGCTATGCTGGCTCGTACGCGGGGATATTATGGCTTCCCTCAGCCCCGTCCGGAGACGTACTCTATCTCCCACTGCCCCATCGAGTCCAACTCAATCCGAACAACTCCCAGTCAGGGAGGGGCTCGAATGTTCGGCCCGAGGTTCCTCCAGTAACAACAGAGGTACCACGAGTGCTAGGCGCCCGCAGCGCCCGCACCACGGCAGCTAAAGGGGAAGGATGCCCTCCCCTATGGAGGGGGGCAACTCTATACAGTAATCTAAACGTATGCGCTAGAGAAGAAGCTCTTGTGCTTCACACAGGGATTTTCAGTTGCTGGAAATCTAACTCGCCATACGCATCTTTAAACGATTTTCTCCCTGCTGATTAAAAGAAAAACTACTGATGATACCACCACCATCACCACCACCACCACCACCACCGCCGCCATCACCACCACGACCACCACCACCACCACCGCCACCACCACCACCATGACCACCACCACCGCCACCACCACCACCACCATCACCACCACCGCCACCACCACCACCATGACCACCACCACCACCGCCACCACCACGACCGACACCACCACCATCATCACCACCACCACCACCGCCACCACCATCACGACCACCACCAGCATGACCACCACCACTACCGCCACCATGACCATCACCACCACCACCATCATCACCACCATCACCACCGCCACCACCACCACCATGACCACCACCACCACCACCACCGCCACCACCACCACCATCACCACCACCACCACCGCCATCACCACCACCACCATCACCACCACCGCCACCACCACCACCATGACCACCACCACCACCGCCACCACCACGACCGACACCACCACCATCATCACCACCACCACCGCCACCACCATCACGACCACCACCAGCATGACCACCACCACTACCGCCACCATGACCATCACCACCACCACCATGACCACCACCACCGCCAGCACCACCACCGCCAGCACCACCATGACCACCACCGCCACCACCACGACCACCACCATGACCACCACCACCACGACCACCACCACCATGACCACCACCATGACCACCATCACCATGACCACCACCACCATGATCATCACCACCATGACCGCCACCACCACCATGACCATCACCACCACAATGACCACCACCATCACCGCCATTACCACGGCCACCACCGCCACCACCATGACCACCACCATGACCACCACCACGACCAACGCCACGACCACGACCACCACCACCGCCACCGCCACCACCACCACGACCACCATGACCACCACCATCACCACCACCACCAGCACCGCCACCGCCACCACCACCACGACCACCATGACCACCACCACCGCCACCACCACCACCGCCACCACCACCACCGCCACCACCACCACCGCCACCACCACCACCGCCACCACCACCACCGCCACCACCACCACCGCCACCACCACCACCACCGCAACCGCCACCACCACCACCACCACCGCCACCACCACCATTGCCACCGCCACCACCACAACCACCACCGCCACCACGACCACCATGACCACCACCGCCAACACCACTACCGCCACCAGCACCACCGCCACCACCACAACCACCACCGCCACCGCCACCGCCACCACCGCCAACACCACCGCCACCACCACAACCACCACCGCCACCACGACCACCATGACCACCACCACCGCCACCACCATGACCACCAAGACCACCACCACCATGACCACCACCACAACCACAACCACCACCATCACCGCCACCACCACCACCGCCACCGCCACCATACCACCACCGCCATCACCACCGCCACCACGACCACCATGAACCACCGCCTTCATCACCGCCACCACGACCACCATGACCACCACCACCACCACCGCCACCGCCACCATACCACCATGAACCACCGCCATCACCACCGCCACCACGACCACCATGAACCACCGCCTTCATCACCGCCACCACGACCACCATGACCACCACCACCACCACCGTTACTACTACTGCTAATACCACGACTACTACTATTACATTTACTACTACTACTAGTTAACTTTACTTTAAGGTTCCATGCTTTATCTTACCTATTAGTTCCGTATTTTGATTTATTCCTCCAACACTTGTTCTATTATAACGGCGTTTAAATACAATTAAATAACTTGTATGTCCTTGGTTTTAAAACTTTTGCAACAAATCAAAGTCATTTGGAAAACTGACAAGGTTCTTTTAATTGTTTATTTTATATTTTTGTAACTATAGGTGAAGCATCAAAATGCAGGAACCACGTATTAAGTAAGAAAAAAACCAGACAATCTAGACGTTTAAAAATATTTTATCAGTGAGTTACATAAAGTGTTAATTTAAAATGATAATAAATTAATTAGACTTGTAGAGGTTTATAATGTTTGGGAGAAAATTAAAAAGGATAGGGTTTAAAATTTTCTGCTCGGATATCGTTGTCTCAGTTTAGGAGATGCCACATTTTATCCATTAATTAGTTTACACTAAAATAAATTTAAATCCTATCTGGTAGTTTCTGGTTGTACTCTTCCTATACTTGAATATTGAAGTTGTTTGTCGTGGTTTAAGTCATGGTTTTGGCCGTTTGTGTGGTTCAAAGCAATATGCTCCCTTAGATTTTACGGTTCAGATAATATTGTCAAAGTTAAGTACAATGTATCATTTTCTGTTTACTTAGAAAGAAAAGGCTTACTAATATTTGGATGTTACTACACCGAGGCGGATTATTAGGTGGTAGCTTCCTGGAGGCAATGGGTTCAGTTCTCCTGGCGACCCATGAGGATTCCTCTAGAGGGATAATTACATTTCCCGAATTTCCCATTCCTCCATTTTACCTCTCTTCTCATTCCTGCTTTAAGTAATGTCTTGGCAATGTTAATTAGCGACCTATTTACCTATGACACTAGCAAGATAATTGTCTGAACTTTTGACCGCATATGTTATTAGCTGATGAAGAAAGAGCATCTTCTCCTTATCAGAAGCAAGGCGATACCGCAAGTCTACCGTGAGAAATAAACAGGAGTTGAAGGAGAGCTTACATCAGGAAACGAGTCGTATTATTACTACGAAAAAAGATCTTTTGCACCTGCAATTCTAGAGGTTTCTAACTGCAGATTGCTGTGCCCGGCAGATATGTAAAGGCCGATGCAAGGACGAAAATCAGTGTGTAGTACAGTGAGCAATGTCATGCTTTGAGCTGAGTGCGGAACCGGCAGCGAAACGGTTTACGTGTGAATATCGGAGTTGTGTTCTGTTGCTCCGTGTTAGAGGTCTATGTATGGGTCAGAAAGATTGTAGCAGCACAAAAGTTGCATGCTAAAGTGATATAAAGTAACATTGTAGAAACGTGTTGAAATGTTCTATTTGGGCATAAGAATGGCTGATTATACCTCAGCACTGAGCTAACATTTTAGTGACAAATAAAGCAGTTTGAGGTGAACTTTTTCGTCTGTTGTCACAATCACATTATACTGCCTAAAATTGTTGACAAATGAAGTTTTCTATATTAAAAATCACATTATAGGTATAAAACTTTTTATTAATGTAGGGAAAGCTTAATTGAATATATATGTTGGAAGTGTAAGAGTTTTATGATAATTAGTTGAAGAAATACTGGGACATTTTTAACCATATGAAATAATCTTACCTGTATGAAAGTTAAAAGTTAGAGGAAGATTTTAAATATTCATATACAAGGGCGCCGGGGTAGCGCGGTGGTTTCGTTCGCGGCTCCCGTTCTAAGGGTCCCGAGTTCGATTCCCGGCTCTGGGGTTGGCGATTTTAAGTCGGCCCTATCCACGCCTTCACCTCTGTCTAGCACACGTGAAGTATCCCCTATGCCCAACGTGGTTCGGAGTCCACGGTAAAAACTGTAGGTCCTCTCACCTCACCGCCATCTTCACTATCACCCTATCATCGGAGGTAATGGACACCACCCTCTGGGTGCCTCCACCTGAGAAATGGGTCCGGTCATCACTTGGTGGGGTGAGGTTACCCCGAAGGCCAAGGTTGCCGTGTGGGGAGTGTTAGTAACTAACTAATATTCATATACAATAAAACCTAAATTTGAAAGGGATCCAGAAAATAATTCCTCAAAGTCATTCTATGAGTATTATTCGCACAGTGAGAACTAAGTCGAGTTTATCACATTTAGTGTTTATTATATGAGGTTTCTACGTCCACATACTTGGTAATAGAGACAGACTACTTTAAAAGTGTATGTTGTTAACAGAACGACCAACCAAGGAATTCTGGAGCGGACTTTGAGTGTAGTTCGACGATATATTCGGTGCTCTTTTTGGATAAAAGCCTTTTAGTATATCGGCAAAGCTAGGAATGGAAAAATGGATTAAATTATACTCAAATGAGCCATTGGTCCGTAGGATTGGTTATCTGATATTATATTTACAGAATAAGGTAATACCCTTGATAAAAAGAACTCGCTCTATCCGAAAGATGAACTAGACAACGACCAACCTTGTAAGATTTAAGCTGGTGAGGAAGTCACTGTTTTCTGAGCCAAAACGAGCCCTTGCGGTGGTCCAAAGAAGTATTTACAAATATATTCTATTGTATAATATACACTTTACACTTACAAAAGTTGTCTGTATCTGTATCGTATCGCTACGATCAAATTTTGAACCTTTCATGTTGCGACCCATACCGAGCTAAGAACATTTTTTTTGAAAATCTGTTTGGTAATATATACTTTGCAGAAGTCCCGAGAGTTGTCTGTATCTTCAACACGATGAACTTTTTATGTAAGCCACCTTTAGAGGGTTAAAGTCTGGGACCTCAAAACAAATATTTCTGCTGAAATATTTGAGGTGCTGTACCAAGCAGAGAATAGAAACAAACGAAGGTTGGTGGCTTGTTTTCCTTCGAATGGAATCCTAACCATCTCGGTCATCCGTCCCGCTACTGACAAAGCTCATCACTGCTTAACGGCTGGTCCAATCAATCTTGTGCATGTAAACAATGGAGAACGTTACATTGTAGGAAGGACAACAATAATTGTGTTGAAACAATGGCTCCTCCAGCACCTGGTGGGCAGATGTGTTTTATTGTCACAACTTGCCCCGCGGCTGATTGTTTAGCAAGTGGCTATTGTTGCGACGTTTCCCTTCTCGACATGTTTGAACTGCAAGCCCCCCTCTCTCAAATATGTACAGTAGCGTACACAAATTTATTTATCATGTGACACGCTCAGAAATTAGTAAGTATATCTCATCTCTCTACACTTGTATGAACTAAACTAAATGACACAAAAACTGTAAAAGGTATAGAAAGATGTGTGTCTGCGAAAAACATAACTCATAACCCATAAATGAAAGGTCGATTAAATATGAAACTTGGTGTTTAAATTTAACCTCTTTCAAGGATATCTCAAAAAGAATTAGAGGAAACGTCTCATCACATAATTTCCTTTACAGTGAAAATTATTTAAACATTTTATTTTCTCAAAGATCGCTGAACAGTTTTAATTAAAACACCATATATTTATGACATATTTATGATATTTTCATGACAAATTAATTGTACATCCTGAATTTTTTGGGTTTGCCCTCAGAAGCCCTCTACATTCAGGATGATTTTTGTATAACTGATAAACCGTAAAAAATAAAATCTTGCACAAAAATGTAGAAATAATGTGAAGTGTGTAATGTTTAATGCCCGCCTTTATTACATGAGGCGCCGCAGACGGTGACACTGATGATACATGAAATGAAGATGGAGTACCGGTTGAATGAGATCGCAGGGGAAATCCGCCCCCGCGCTGTGCTGTCCAACACAAATCACTTGCGGTGCCCTGGGGTCGAACCCGGGCCGCCTTGTTGAGAATCGAGTGGTCTAGCTACTCAGCTTCAAAAAAGTAGAGATTTTTAAAACCCACAGCTATGTTATATCCAACTATTATATTTAGATTGGAACCTTCAACTCATTGCCTCCTGTTAGAGTAAGCGGCACAGTTGTGGCCCACTTTCAGTGAGTTGGGAGAACAAAACGCTCCACTTCATTAAACTTTGCACTTTGGGCGTTCAGAAAACACGCTCACAGAGAGTTTAACTGAAATGTTGTGTTTGATTATTATTATTATTATTATTATTATTATTATTATTATTATTATTATTATTATTATTATTATTATTATTATTATTATTATTATTATTATTATTATTATTATTATTATTATTATTATTATTATTATTATTATTATTATTATTATTATTATTATTATTATTATTATTATTATTATTATTATTATTATTATTATTATTATTATTATTATTATTATTATTATTATTATTATTATTATTATTATTATTATTATTATTATTATTATTATTATTATTATTATTATTATTATTATTATTATTATTATTATTATTATTATTATTATTATTATTATTATTATGATCATCATCATCATCATCATCATTATTATTATTGTTGTTGTTGTTGTTGCTGTTGTGTTGTCATTTTTGTCATTAATATTGGTGCTGGTGGCGGTGGTAGTAATGGCGGCGGTGACGGTGGTGGTAACAATAGTTGTAGTATTTTAAGATATCGCACACCACACAACGGTGTCCAGGGTCATGGTGAAGTGTTTGACGTGATCTTGAATAGTACCTGGGATGCAGCCTTAGACAAGAAATGGTCTAGGTGAATCTTAATAGAAAATAAACTACATGAAACCGGTAACAGTTTGGAGCGATCGCCTCGAAAATCAATGAATAAATTAACACGAACAAGACGATACTTGGCTTCAGAAAAACTTTGACTAAATACCATACTGTGACTTAATGGTGGAGCTAGCAAAATAATAGAACCCAGTTTGCTTAATGAAGTAATAAGACATATGGTGCATGTTAGTGTACTTCTGCATTATTTCTAGATATAGTGAGTGGATAGAACCCACGAACATCTGGTCTTGAACTGGGTGTAACAGAAAAATTCACTTTACGCGCTCAAACTTTAATATCTCATTCAACTGATATATATTGGTAACTATAGTATTTTTGCCCTGGGAAATTAATTAAAATCAGCACCTCCGTTTTATGAAGTACAAGTCATTTTAAAGTTGGAACAAAGTTTTGTGAAGTTGTTAGAAGTGTTGAAAACTACGTTACCTGTAGCTCAGGGTAACATTTGACAGTCGCCAGAGGCAGCTCACTGGAGCGTGAACTTTTGCTCGATTAATTGGCCTCCCTCAAGAAAAGACGACTCGTGGGCCCTTTGTTCCGAACTTGAGGTGAAAATGTATCGAACGTCCAAGTTTGGCTAACTTCAATAATAAATTAGCCTGAGTATGTAAGTATGTGGGCTGACACTGTGTCAAACTTACCGTCGCGCTTTTATACAAGTGAAGGTCGCCCGAAGTAACTACGGATTTATCTGATGTGTTACATACTCGTTAACATTCATCTATATCAGCTCTATATGAACAGAGAACCAGTATGAGAGTGAGGAAGAAGACGATATGAGCCGGAGAGATGTGTGCTTGCATGCGATGCTGGATGCAGAATATGTACTACGTCAGGTGCATGACACGGCTATCAAATGTGCAAACAACTGCCACTAGTAGCAAACGTCGAATACAACGTAACACAGTACTTTGCGAAGTAGTGAAGCATTGCCTTGCAAATGTCAAAGACCCTGTAACACTCTCAGTATTTCGTAATATGGCACCAGCGATTCCTCGGCCAACAAAGCCAATAATTACAAGATGCGGAACTGGCATAGAAGCCGTCACAGTGAAATTTTAAATGTTCTATATGATGCAGATTCATCTGCTACTGTAACTGCAAAGTCTCTGATATCGTATGAACTATATGAAAACCATCAGTTCATATCCAACAATTTTGCAGTGTTGCCTAAGAGTATTAAATGTTTCGAAAAATCGGGTTTGAAAATGTTCATGAGTATAAGCATAATAGAAAGCTTAGCTACTTAAGTTAATAGGCAACCTCTTGTGCCAGGTATCGAAAAGGTGAAAACTAAATTCTAGAACGTTCTAAATAAAAATGGCGGTTATTTAACTATGCGTGAAAGTTTGAAAATTAGTAAGAGGGAAAACTTGCCAGAAACAGATTGGAATTCTTTACATTTGCAACTCTGATATCTTGTGACGTCGAAAGAAGATTTTCACAGTTCAAACACTGCTTCAGTATAGACGTAGAAATTTCAACTTAAATAATTTACGAATGTACATTGTAACACCGTGTAATACATTCTGTGGCGATATTATAGTTAGTAAATAGCAGTATGTATAAGTATTTAATTTTAGTTCCAGAATGCACCGTTTGTGATGGTTGTAAGTTGTGCTGCAGTCAGGTGGTTTTCATGGTCAGCTGTTTACATGCGCGAGCAATAACAGTAGAGCCCATGTTCAGTATACCTATAAATAAATGCACGCGCTTCCAGCCTTTAGTGATTACTGGAGCAGTTGCTGGAATGAATGGCGTAGGAAACTGAAGAAAACCCACCCAAATGGCGCCTGCGACCTACACTTGGGTGAGTCGTCTAAACATTGGGGCATAACGCCTACGTATTCATTTACCCCAAGTGGCCGAAGTACCCCGTCTTTAATGTAAACAGATACCCCTTGCTGAATGCCCGACAGTAGTGTGACCAAACGTTATTCTGCTACGAACAACGAAAGTCAGTTCTCAGACATGACAAGCGTATCTGTTCTGTGATAACATGCAAGAACAGTGTGAACAGCAAAAAACGGTCTTAAAATGCTTTTTACAAAGTTTGCAGAGTCTTTATTTTCGAGATCACTTGTTAGATTGGCAATTGATTGAGACATTTGTAATAGACTTACTTATATTCACTCATGGCAACTTTTACTCTTTCTACCACATGCTTAAGGTAAGTCGAGAGAGTCCCACCCAAAATTCGATCCCGAGATTTCAGTGGTAATACTACTTTCGAGGTCCCCTGAGCTAAACACAGTACTTTAAGAAAAAGGGTCATGTATATCTGTGTGTCCCTGTGTCTGTGAACGACATAACCGAAAAACAAAACCTATGCTAAATATCAATCTTAGAATCTTAGTTGAGCATCTTCTACGGAAGTAACACGACGATTTTCGTGAAAATCCCCCCACCTCAGACTACATTTATTGATTTTTTTTGGAAATAGTTTTGTTTTTACAAATAGCTCTAAAGATTTTAGATAATATATCGTATTTTAAGATATTTTCATGAGAAGTGAAACATATTTCTGGAATTTTCTTAAAAGTCCTTTGCATTCAGGTAATCTTGCTTCACAGTAAATGTAGATCTTGTTAAAAAAATACAATTTATGTTTGAACTTTTGTGTAGAGTACAACTTTAGAGAAAATGCTTGTTGCTTGTCTGAATTTTTCAATACTTATATTTTTGGTTAAATGGGAAGCCATATTCATGTTTAACTCTTGTCCATGCAAAGAGGCTGCGCCATGGCTGAATGGTCAGACCACTTGACTCTCACCAAGGCAACCCAGGTTCTATTCCAGGTGACTATATGTAAAATTTTTGGTGGACAACACGGCGCTAAGGCCGGTTTTTTCCGGGATCCCCGGTTTCCCCCACCATCATTTCATCAATTGCTCCATTATCATCTTTCCTTTCATCCACTTCGTCCTCATTCCTTTCATTTACTTTCCTCACTTCATACTAGTCTTCGGGCTGATCACCCATCCTGGATTTCTCTATCTGATCTAGTGTTGCGGTTCCTCAACCCGGTGCCTAAGAGAAGCTAAAAAAGAAGAAGTCCACGCAAAGAACGGAACTTCAAGACCTCACACCTCGTTAAAGAATGGACTAACACTTAAAGGCCGCTGTATTCCACACACTCCCTTGTAATTACAAGAAAATTAACAATAACAAAACGTTTATCTTAATTAACATGAAATAGGATGCCCAACTTTTTAGTGTGGCTGCGCCGTGACTGAGTGGTTAGACCGCTCAGCTCTCATCAACGTGACCCGGGTTCGATCCCAGGTGATCGCAAAATGAGATTGGTGGTGGACAACAAGACGTTGGGACGGGTTTCTCCCGCCATTTCATTCCACCGGTGATTCAACTTCATCTCATATATCATCAGTGTCACCGCCTGTGTTGCCGTATGTAGTAAAGCGGGCGTTAAAGACAACACATTTTATTTCAACTTTATAGCGTAGATGACAGGGTGTCTGCCTGACGTTCAAGAAAATGAAATGTGTAGTGTTTAACGCCCGCTTTTACTACATACGGCACCGCAGGCAATGACACTGATGATACATGAGATGAAGATGGAGCACCGGTGGAATGAGATGGCGGGGGAAACCGGAGATCCCGGAGAAAACCTGCCCCAGCGCCATGATGTCCACCACAATCACGTTCAAGAGGTCAGGGTGACTTATCTATATAACGTTTTCCCTTATCCTGAAATATGAATGTCGGGTAAGCCTAAGTTCTGTGGGCTCTGTGCTCATTTGTGCATTTCACACATTTCATGCATCATCTGATGCGACTTCCGTAGGACGTTAATTGTATACATACGTACATACACAAAGTAGACAGAGAAATAAGTGTTAATAGGAATAGCTTTACAAGAGTAGTGAAAGTCCTGTGAGTGCAGAACATAAAATCTGTTACATTCTTTTTTTTTTCGGTGCTATTATATAACTATATACATTGCAACGTATCGTAAACTATGCACGTTGTGTTTTAGTGCAATTTGCTTATTGTTAGTGTTCTATTATTATTGATAGTGTTATAAGTATAGTTGATATAGTTTTAATTAATATCATTGTTCACCATACGCTTTATAGAGTAGATATAAACATAAAAGTGACAGATATGCAGATAAACATAATATGAAACGATCTATTTCATCGTTAGTGCAAAACGTTAGCCTTTAATATGCAAATAACATTATGGAGACTGTGCTATTTTGTTTAACTCAATGCGATTTGAAGGTATTCATTAGAGACTCCTGTATGTACTAGTGTTTATTTCATAACTGATCAGCTTTTGTTTAACACATATCTGTGGCCTTTAGAGAAGCATTTGGCATTTTGGCAGCAGAGTGCAGAGAGGAATGCATTTAAGCACCACTGCTTGATGAGCTATATGACTAACTTTTGATGGCAACGAATTTAAATACCAAGTTTGATATTTTATTATTTTGTTGCTTTTGAATTATGCAATTCACACACGCGCAAGCGTGAATAGTTTAAGAATGTCTTCTTTTGGGATTTAGGGAGTCTGAAGATGTGTATTTGTAGTGAAACATCGGTATCGAATGCAATATTTTATTTAACTACTGCATACTCAAGAGACAGCAGACAAAGCAGAAAGTTTGAATGACGTACAAAGAGATGCATTTTAATAAATGAACCAGCCCTAAATATGTCAATTGGTAAATCAAAGAAATACAGCTATGTTAAAATTTGCAAAAAAATGTTTGTAAAATATCAGGCAAGTAGCATACAGTTCCAAAGGGATAAAAATATCAAAATATTTATGTAAAGGCAATAATCATAAAAAAATAACTTTCCCCAGACATTCTAAAGAACCAACCTCTATTTCTGAAATAATTAGGAGGAAAGTTCGTAACAAACATTCTGCTTTGCGGAGACTTTTAATTAATTCTCTATTTGCGAACATCATTGTTACTTTCTGACGTTAGCGGAAATATTAATTAAAACACGTTTCTTTTTGAGGCTGTCTCCCGAGTGCTTTCTTTCCCCGAGGGTTAAAGAGAATCTTAACGCTACGATGACTGGCTTAGTCGGCTCGCTGAGGCTTATCAATAGATAACACAACTTGTGTTCACTTTGACTCTGCAACGAGGACTATTACATTATTCACATGAAAAAATATGACGCGAAACTCACAAACAACATTCCGTATTCATACCGTCAACCACGAGGTTTATGACTTAAAGTACCTGTGTGGTAGTAGAGGACTGTCCCTGTGTTTCTGTCCTGATTAATATACAAAATAAGAAGTTATATGTATATACCAGGTTTACTGTATATGAAACAACTGAATATCCTTGACACTTCTGCTTACTATACCCGTGTAATTGTAAGGGATCGGCCTCTTCTTCTATAGTGTCCTATAAACTCATACCATGAGTATTTCCTTGTAACTATAGGGCACGTTAACAGCTAACTGACAAAGAGCGTTTCTTCTCTATAAGTAGACAATGGTATTTGTGCCTTGCTTGATATGGTTTCGTATTGTTCTGTTCACCCCTGTCCCACGTGGCCTCAGGGTGACACATGGTGGCCGACTTCATTAACGAAGGCGTTCCTTTTTACATCCTGTCAGCGTCAGTAGCGCGACGGGTGGCGGGCGAAAGAAGTAAAATCTATATCGTAATGATAATCCTAGCGCCATTTCTAATTAGGAGGTAAGGGGGCGAGCTTCCGTTACCGACCGAGCGTTCCTGCCTCGTTACGCATCTACATTGTTGCTGATACACCATTGTTGTTACTTCAAACGAACGTTCCTTCTACTTTTCAAATATCTAAGAGTTTTTAAAATGTAACATAAGGTCTGCTATTTTTATTTCTATTATTATTTTTATTATATTTTGTTCTTCTGCAGGTCGTAGCTCTTAAAGTAATACCCAGGTACTTGGAATATACGCTTAATTACTGTTTCCTCAGGTGGGGAAAACACTGAAAATGCCATGCAAATTTAAATAAATTGTCATTGAAGTTTAGCAGCTTTCAAGGGCGCAGAAATAGAATTTCTAACAGACCCTCCAAACCCAAAGTGACCTTAACAAGGACAAATATGTTCGCTCCTTTCCATTGTATTAAAATTGGCTTTATGGCGATGGACCTATGATCGGATAAGAATTTTGAAGGAATACAAGAATAGAATTAAGTCTGCTTTCCGTTGCCTTTATGCTCTATATTCAACACTTTTGAGTTACTAATATTGGAAATATTTATTAGTCTGAGGCCTTTGAAATACTTCTAAATGCAGAGCTGTAATGTATATTCTAACTTTCTCTGACAGCTTTACTTTCGCGGTTTTCATTAGTTACAATGCTCCAGGAGCTGAAATTCTAATTTTGAACTACACTTCATAAATGATTACTTAAGAGACTCAAATAGCAATTTTTGAAATGTACATAGTAATAATGATTATGTTAAGTATTGATTTATATTTGTTTCTATCTTACAATATTTATAATTTTCTCAAATAGGAAGTAGTTATTCATCGTATGTTTTGAACATGTTATGAAAATTAAATTCAAAGCTATGATATTGTCGCGAGCATTGTTGCGACGGACGTGGCCGGCGCGCGCAAAGAGACAGTGTAGCGCGGAGATAAAAGCTTGCCGAAACAGAGAGAGAAAGAGACAGATGACTCGAAGGTTCGTCTTTCTTCTGGTGCCATCTTGATTGTTAGAGAACATTCCACTAATTTCTGGAACAATGAGTGGAGATATAAAAGAAGCCGTTGCTAGTTTATCAGGACTCGATAATCGTGTGCGTGCAGCTGTGATTTGAAAGTGAACTATTTTGTTTGTGGTCGAGTGGCAGACGAACTTGAAGGTTGTACTTGTGTATGTTATGTAATTCGGCTACTCGGGGCTGTACAAAATGTGTCTTTCTACGGAAATAAAGAGCATCTTGAATTTCTGCAAACACTACTTTTAAATTTAGGAACCCACAATATAGATACCAGCTTAAAAAGATTTGATAAAGTTTACTGTATTCCTGTGTTCCTTTATATCTACCGGATTAGCCTGTTTATTTCGATTAACTTGGAGTAGATAAAGGAGTAAGGGTTTGTACGGTCGGAGAAAGTCTTGTGAGTGGAACACATAATTTTTTTCCTAAAGAACTCAGATTTGAATCATGTAAGGACACGCATTATCTTTAGGTACCCAAGGAAGCCGAAGTGTTTCTGCATGAGAGAACGGGAAAGTAAGTGTTCGAACCCAGGACTTGCAACTTCTAGCAAGATCAACAAGCGTGGAAGATGGAAGTAAACTTGACGAAGTTTGGTCTGTCGCGGCCTCAAAGAGGGAGGGGTTGGCAAAAAGCTAATCGCCAAGTTGAGGAGCAGGCCCAAGTACTGAACTCTTAACCAAAGTAAAGAAAAACCACCCTTAGGCCCCGGGTTTATCACTTCTTAATGTCAACAAAAACTTTTGAGAGCCTACTTTAATATATTGGACCTGATGGTGAAACTGTTTCTATGGAGATGCCTTGTTGTTTAGTTATTCTGAAGAACTCATGTGGGTTTAATCGACTTGCAAACAAGCTGCAGAAATGGACGAAGATTTTTCAGTTTTATAAATGGAGTTATTGTTTTGATCTATCGATGTATATTCACCTCTGAGTTTTAGAGAAAACAACCTCTACCGTGACAAATGTGGAAAAATTATTTATTTTTTAAATATGCTAACAATTAACGGTAAAAATATACGTGCTTCACATTTGACACTGTCTTTAATCTCATTTTGAGATGAATTTCCTTCCAGCTTTTCCAGTGATATTGTAACGTCGTTTAACCGATTAGGTCATATCGTAAGATGAATGAAACGATGCTCAAATGGCCTTAGAGTTAGCCGACAGTCATATTTCAGAATAAGGGAAATCCTTATCTAGATAACTCACCCCTCACTCGAACTGGAGGCCTCTTGAATGTGAAGTATACACTATCCCCACATCGCAGAGGCGGACTGCTACAGTGTGGAGAACTTGAGATGCTTTTTCTCAGGGTATATGTGTGATGATAGACCACTTGTAATCTGACACGATTTGTCGAAACTTGAGTTTGACTTTTCTGAATTTTATTACCATTGAGTTATATGTGTGACATACCCAGACTTTAATAACTATATAATAATAACAACGTGATAATATTAGAAGCCTTAAAGCTGTTAAATTAGATCTATCACTTCTCTCAGTAGTAAAAATTTCGTTTTCCTTCTACTTTACAATAACTCTGCATGACTTAATAACATTTGCGATAAATGAACATAAGTGGCTTCCAAAAGCCCCTTCATATTAATTTTAGAATCGGATTTCAGTATCACGATTCTAATTTACATACCATATAATCAAGATATTTACACATGTCAAATATAACAATGTACATCACATTTCATTTGGATATCTTGTGAAGTCAATAATTGAACGTGACGTTTCTCTGTAATATACGAGGGCTGTTCAATAAAGAATGATCATAACTTTTTTCCGGTCATAATTTTTCGCATTACAATTCAGTCTGATTATATTCTGTTAGCTTAATGTGAAACAAACACGCCGTAGTAGTTTCATTGTTGGTATTCCTGGTTCCCGCCTGTGAGAACCAGGTAAGTTCAGACATGTTCAATACCGCCTACCGCTGCAATGGAGGTAACAAGCGAGGAGCAATATGCGGCTTTGAAATTCTGTTTTCACCTCAGCAAATCTTCAGTTGAGGCCTATACAATGTTACAAGAGGCCTATGGAGAGTCTGTTCTTCCTTACAGCACAGCTCGAAGGTGGTTTAAATGTTTAAAGAGGGGAGACAATCAATTTCAAAGGAAGGTGGACTCGGTGCTCCAATTACTGCTCTTACGGAAGAAATCAACACTGCTGCTGCCATTGTGAGAGAGGATCGACGAATTACCTTAACATCACTTTCTGAAATACTGGACATTTAATTGGGTGTCACCCACACGTTAGTGACAGAAACATTACACTTGAGACGTGTATGTGCGCGATGGACTCCAAGACTGTTCGTTCCTGAACAAAAGGACGTTCGCATGCAAGTCTGCATGCAGTTAAAGTTGATGTTAGAGGAAGATCCGGAGTTTCTTTCAAACGCAATAACTGCTGATGAAACTTGACTACATCATTTTCATCCAGAGAGCAAACAGAAAAGTTCAGTGTGGAAATCTCCTTCATCACCAACCCCCAAAAAGCAAAAGTGGTTGCTTCTGCTGGGAAAGTTATGGCCATCTCATTCTTTGATATTCATGGAATAGTTTATCAGCATGTTGTACCTGCACACACATTGGTAACTGGACATTGCTACAGGAATGTATTGAAAACATTGCAAGTTCATATCAGGCGCAAAAGACCACATTTCCATGCAGCAGGCTGGATGCTGCACCACGATAATGCGCGGCCGCATATTGCCAATGTTGTTACTGAATATCTTGCAAAAATCTACGTGACGTGCATCCCTCACCCTCCCTATAGTCCGGATTTAGCCCCATGTGGCTTTTTCTATTCCCCAACTTGAAGAAACGCCTTCGTGAGAGGCATTGTCCATCATCAGAAGCAGTGGTGAAGACTGCGGAGGCGATTTTGAAGGATCTCTCAAAAATGGTTTCCAGCATGTCTTTGAAGACTGGCAAAAACGCTAGGACAAGTGCATCGCATTCAGGGGAGACTATTTTGAGAAGGGCCATCAAAATTATGAGGCTGAGTAAAGGTACGTTGTCAAAAAAAAAAAAAAAAAAAAAAAGATCATTCTTTATTGAACAGCTCTCGTACCTATACATATACCTACATTTTGGTACTTTGGTGTACTAGTATCAGCAATATTCGTTACTCCGCAACTGTTCTAACACATAGTGCACATTTCAATTTCACAACACATTTGTCAATTTAAAAGAGCTCAAATATGGATTCCTTATAATAGTATGTTAGGTCAAAGTAAAATAAATTCATAGTAGAATATAAAAATCCGTTTGACATATTGGACATTTTTACTTAGCATAATTAAGTTAATTACATCCAGAACAAAAGATTAATTTATCTGAAATAAATACAGATATCTGAGTGAAATGTTGTAGGTGACGTTAAATTATGTTATCACATTCAGGTTGCTGTACCTTTTTAGATCTTTCATAGGTGCATTGCATAAACATACAGTACAACATGTCTTATATACACTCACATATCTTTATCTACTCTTCTACAAACTACTTATACTTTTAAAATATCCTTTTTCCTCTATCTACTTAATATTAATCGAGCTATTCTTATTGTATGTGCAAGGAAATACAGTACATTTTAGGTGATAGTAAAATGTTTTAAACAACTGATCGTTGTGTGGTGTCTTTGAAATAACATTTTCCTTTGTATGGACAAAAGAAAACAAGTGAATAATGACTTCCTAGTTGGGACAAATATTGAAAAATATAAATAACAAGAAATATCTGCGAAATTTTTATCTCATTAGAAAACTTACTTGAAATACATTTCATATTTCAACATATCTACAACTTTGGTGTTAGATTTTTGTCTATCTCTTATGGTTTACCAGATATAAAACATTATCTAGAAAGTATAGGATTTCTGAGGGCATTCCCAAAAATTCAGGATATAATTTTCATTTGTGCTGAAACTATCTCACAAGCTTCTTTAATGAAGGACGTTAATTCATTTTAAAACAGAGAATTTCCCATTTAAACTTCTCATATAGTTATATGTAAAGTAATTTCAGAATTTTCACGAAAATATTTGCAATGCAATCTGTGAAGATGTACCTGGTTTAGCATTTAACCCACTTTAAGTTTTCTTAAAACATGTATTACTGTTGAAATCTCAATATCACATTTTTGAGTGGAATACAATGCTTAACTAAATAATGTATTACATAAATTAAAAATGTGCAACTATTTGCAACTTAATTTAGACGGGCCCCCCTCACCCATTCCTAACTACAACAAACATCGTTTTGACTGTGTCGAGATTAAGCAAGTAAAACGTCTGGATGCCACATTTGAGGGGCACATGCTACTACGTCATAACCTACTATGTATGTAGCATCGTAAATTTAATGTCCCGTTCCCTTGCCGTACTCTTTAATCCAGGTGCCGCGGGCTACGTCCCTCGGGAACTGGCGAGGTGTTGGAAGGTCGTATAGAATAACGTTACACGCCTCACGTGCGCCCTCCAGGGGTTTACTGTGCTCCAGATAGCACGTGACCTCGTCTCGACAATACAACATATGGCTCACTCATGTCAATACACTATTCCCAAAAGTTTACAGTACAGCACTATATTAACAAGTACTGGAAAAGAATAACACTCGCAGAGGTTACTATGGAAACAGTACGAGTTGTTATATTCCTAGTGTACAGGAAACAACTGCACTGTATTAACTGTTTCCATAGTAACTAGAACTGGACAACAATAACATTCGATCAGTGGAAACGTAGTCAGACTGAAAAACTCAATGCCATAGGCGGGATTTGTACCACGAATCTTCCAGTTTCCGTCCAGCCGCACTACCATTGTGCTACTATGGCCAACGTGCCGATATGACATTAAATTCTCCAACTGACTCGTATTTTCCCGGTAAACCACTTAGGAGTCCTCATAAACACATGAGACAACTGCCTTAATGGCGACTTACTATATTGTAAGTACTTTAAGGCCCGGGCTTTATAGTCAACCACTATTATGTCAATTAATGGAAATTAATTGTTATTTCACACTGGCCTTGTGTAGGCTAAATTGTGGAAACGTAGAGTCAGACTGAAAAACTGAATGCCATAGCCGGGATTTGAACCACGGATCTTCTGGTTTCCGTCCAACCGCACTACCATTGTGCTACTATGGCCAACGTGCCGATATGACGCCTACACACGGCCAGTGTGAAAGAACAATTAATTTCCAACATTCGATCAGGTTAGTATGGAAACAGTACGTGTTGTTATATTCCTAGTGTACAGGAAACAACTGCACTATATTAACTGTTTCCATGGTAACTAGGACTGGATTAGGATGACTTTAAATCAGTTTGGTATGGAAACAGGACAGTTGGAGTTAACAGTTATGTTAGAGGAAACAACTGCGTCTCCATGGCAACTAAACACAGGTAGTATAATTTGCTGCAGCGTTTTGAAAAGTGGCGGTGGTTGGGAAAGTGAGACAGAGGCGGTTCCATGAGCCGTAACAAAACGTTACCTCACGCTCCACTGGTCACTGCCCGGGCCGCGCCACTGCTCCTCCAATGTGGGGCACAAAAATTAAACGCGTTATACGCATATAAAACTTTATCGCATTGGCACTTTGTGTGCTGGCCTAGAGATGGTGGCCTTCTTGTTAAACACTCACAGCCGTGCGTCCCAGTTTATGCCGACAAAATTTATATCAATCTCCTTAAGGAATAGATTCATTGCCTATTTCGTTAGTTTCAAGAGGGATGCATGAAACTGACATGGTAGTCAAATGTTAAAACGTGTGTCAACTTTGAAATTATTATTACCTACATGAAATTACCTGAAGCAAACGAATGGTTACCTCGCACTTCATTTAAATTCAAAGCAGGAATATCGGATCGAGATTCCCGTATTATGAATACTAGTAAACATTTGTCATTAATTTTGTTTTAACAGAATAAATATTTTTCTGTTGTACATTGTTGATGATCTCTTCTTGCGGTTATTTAACATTTTACAAAACGATTTTTGATTGAACTGGATTTCACAGAGCATTTTAATAAGAACTGAAGATAAGTATGTCATTGCACATTAAAATTTATAAATATATACTAATTTAATTTAAAGAATTTCAGATATTTCAGAAAATATTAAAATGTTCAAAAAATTTTTCCATGCACGATGTAGTTTGTGTTGGGAGGAGTTTATTGGAACTTTTCATGATCTTAGCTCCTAGTATCCGTTATGTTAACATTGTTTAGGTGAAGATAGAACAAGCCAAATTGTTAAAGGGAGAATAAGAAGTGAATATTGCTGAAACCAAATACTGAACACCAGAAATTTATAGAGGAGTCTCCTGAAAATGTATGTTTTCACTTTTTCTATCAAATACATTCAATATCGCGTTATGGTTATACACTATATATGTATATGTAAAAAGTTCTTGTGTGTATTTGAACTACATAACTTAAAAACAAATAAGGCGATTAAATAGTAAACTTGGCATGTTATACGAGTCTTGGAGAAAACTTCCATCCTAAACTACCGCTTACGTGGAAACTTTTCAATTATTTTGGTTCTAACAAAAACTTAGTTAATAATTTTAATTATAACGACATAGGTTTCGAACTATCCCGATAAAAAATGAAACGCGTTTCCTGAATGGGATGTAGCGTCTCCATTTATTTTCATTGTAGATGAAAAACGCTTGGTATAGCAAAAATGTAATCTCGTAGATGCACACCATTTTTATTAAATGGATTCTGTTTTGGGATAAGGATTTTGGAAATATTCTGTGTTATCGGTTTTAATTTCCAAATGCCTGGTCATGCAAATAGAATCGAATTTCAACTGCATCGCTTAGCAAATAACCAAAATAACTTTTGACTCGCTTAAGGCTACTGTATTCTCCAGTTGCCATTTTATCTTCCAGGAATATGTAATCAGGCAAGGTTTGCAGATGTTTATCTCAATAAACATGAAGCACACAGAATAATAAGGATGATTAGAAATAGTTTGTACAACAGAGTGCAACAAATATTTTCTTTAAGATTCTGTTCTGAAATGCGTACTAAGTACTTGGGTGAAATAGTACGCCATGTGCGTATCTACGTATTTGGGGTAAAGTATTTTCATAATAACAAAGGAACATTAAACGCTTAAGCAGGGGAAGTGCGATCTCTACAGGGGGTCCTCTGTAATTATTCTCAACACGACACCCCACTTTATTTGCCAGCATGTGGCAGGCTGACCACCGAACGCTTTGCTCCTGATCGCACATACGGCTCACTCTTTCTGTATAGCTACAACATCGCCCAAATACAAAATAATTTTACTTTATTTTTTTTTCTACACTGTCTCCTAGAACGATTCCACCATTTACACAAATGGCAGAGGTGCTGTATTCCACTCAGAAATTGAACACAGAGATTTTACCAAAACTACAGATTTTGAAATCTACTGAATCTCAAAAATGTATTATTTAAAAAAAATATTTGCTTATGACTGTCTGTGAAAGTACAGTTTGAAAACGAAACTTGGTATTTAAATTCAGTACCTTCTAAAGATGCGACACGAAAATATTCCAGAAAAGCTCTTACCCAATGCACACATTAAACTGGAACAGTTAAAATACTTTGATTTCCTCCACAGTGGTTCTAACGATATTTATTAAAATGCAATAATTCCCATGATATTATCACAAAAAAATTTCTCTTGAACGTAACCATGATCGAACTATTTCTTGCCATTGGTTCTACTCTTAATTTTGCTACTCTTAATTTCGCTACTCTTAATTTTGCTACTCTTAATTTTGCTACTCTTAATTTCGCTACTCTTAATTTTGCTACTCTTAATTTTCAAATACTAACAGGTACTTTTCCTAACAGAACATTAAAATATAGCTACATTAGGACTATTACAACACATGTCATAACCTTATCGAGTGTTATAGTGTCTATTCCTAGTTACCGCGAAACAGCTACTATACTGCAGCCATTTCTTGTACATTTGCAACCTGATCGAATGTTATAGTGTCCATTTTTAGTTACCATGGAAACAGATAATATAGTAGAGTTGATTTCGATATAGTAGGAATATTCCAAAATTAATGTTTCTATGTTGTCCACACTGAACGCCGTTCCAAAACTTTGTTCGGTTTCTGCTTGCTACAGAAACATTTAACAGTCGGAATGTTATGCTATTATCTAATTTGCAAGAATTGCGTCGTTTCCTGAGTTATAATGCATCAATCAGAATATCGGCTGCACACAACAAAAAGACCTCTTGGCTGGAGTGGAGAGCAGGTTCATATATAATTCCCTTTCTTCTGTGATTCCCTGCCTCTCCATGAAGGGTTAGAACTGCTGCCATACGCCATAAGCACCCTTGTGGTGGTTGTGGAAAAGGCACGGCGAAACAAAGACGTCCTGACAGAGGTAGAAACTGTTTTAGCGATCTTGTTGTTGATGACAACGTTAAAATGTTCCTTTACAAAGCCTTCAAAGTCGGTAGGAGGAAGAGCTTGCAACCTTTCTTGTACTTGTGGCTCCCTCGCATTCATACGTGTACTAGCTTCCTTGTGATAGTGGTATTTTATTGAGTAACTAGGTAAAATATTATCCCCACCACATTTAGACTGCAGTTGTCGGAGATTAAATCGACGAATATTATATGTACTAACTGTTTCTTTGTTATGTCGTGGGGCTGCGAAAACGTTTGCTTAAGTTGATAATGATGGAACTAGTAGATGATCTTGGGAACTTCACATTAGGCATTAAAATAAGTAATCTGTAAATCAAAGCTTATTTGTGTCAAGTCTGGTCGAAATGTGGTAGAGGCCTATATGGAACACACTTAACGCACACACACACACACACACACACACACACACACACACACACACACACACACACACACACACACACACACACACACACACACACACACACACACACACATTACATACAGTCTGTTTAAGGTCTTATAAGAGAAAAGGGTTGGCATGTTCCTTCCTAAGGGAAAGTAATTCATTATTGTCATTTGTGAAATACTATAGAAAAAGCTATAACTACAAAAACAGTTGTTCGAGGTTCATGAAGTTGATGAAAATTATAAAGAAAATATAGTTCTTAAAATTGTGTTTCGGATATATACGAGTTTGGAGATTAGCATTTGAGATTATGTGGGAACTTCGTTATGGTTTGTGATAAATAGGCGGGACTTGATTAATAAATTAGCATATATTTGTAAACGTTTCATCCGTCCGTATTTACTGTGATCGATCAACGTCCTGAAAGATCATGCTGGAGATATGTACATATGTAGATTCAGTTATCACTACAGCTCGGACTTTTTCATATTTGCATATTTTATTCTTTGATAGTTAAACATATACAAGTAATTAATAAATTTATCCCACGTTGTAAGGAGTTTTTACGTAAGTTTTATAGTGCATATAAATGCATATTTAAGGGGTTAATGCATATTTAACTAATTTGTGCATATTTATGCTTTCTGCTTTTTCTACAATAATTCGTACTTACAAATATTTCACCCTGATACTTTAAGAAGAGAAGGATACCATAAAATTGCTTCTTTTTTGCTCTGTTTGTGTAGGACTTCGGTAACATGTTCCTAAACCATAAAAGGTCACCGAAAAACGATAACGTAGCTTTCAAGAATGAGCACTTGCTGATATGAGAATATACCGCTCTACAAAATAGCGTTCAACAATCAAGCAGTAAATCTTCAGAGGTCGTGCGGCCGTTGCATATATTTCTAAACATATGTTTTGTGTTAATGCTGCAAGCGAAGTCGTTGGCCACAACGATAACGTTCCCAACAATTAACAGGCTTCATTTTCACTAAACTGTTTAACTTGTACCATTGTGCTGCCAATCGTAATTTCTGAAGTGCGAGCAGCTGGAAAGGGAAAGTTATAATGCCGAAGTAGAAGAGCAGTAAAGCTGATTTGGCTTTATGGAAATTGAATGATGGATGATGGAAATCCCACTCCTAGCAGCAGATGGAAGAATGTGCTGTGTAACATTGTTTTGTTTTTGTAGTTTCAGAATATTTTAAGAATTGAATGCGATTTACAAGTTAGTGATTGTTGCCTTTTTTAACTACATTAAACTCATGTTATTTTAATGCTATTGTTATAGGTACCCTGCAATAAAAATTATAGGTTACCTAGCATCTAAAAACAGCTGCTTATAATAATAATGATAATAACAACAACAACAATAATAATAATAATAATAATAATAATAATAATAATAATAATAATAATAATAATAATAATAATAATAATGATAATAATAATAATAATAATGATAATGATAATGATAATGATAATGATAATGATAATGATAATGATAATGATAATGATAATGATAATGATAATGATAATGATAATGATAATGATAATGATAATGATAATGATAATGATAATGATAATGATAATGATAATGATAATGATGATGATGATGATGATGATGATGATGATGATGATGATGATGATGATGATGATGATGATGATGATGATAATGATAATAATAATAATAATAATAATAATAATAATAATAATAATAATAATAATAATAATAATAATAATAATAATAATAATAATAATAATAATAATAATAATAATAATAATAATAATAATAATAATAATAATAATATTATTATTAATTAATATATTAATATTATTATTATTATTATTATAATAATATTATTAATTAATATATTAATATTATTATTATTATTATTATTATTATTATTATTATTATTATTATTATTATTATTATTATTATTATTATTATTATTATTATTATTATTATTATTATTATTATTATTATTATTATTATTATTATTATTATTATTATTATTATTATTATTATTATTATTATTATTATTATTATTATTATTATTATTATTATTATTATTATTATTATTATTATTATTATTATTATTATTATTATTATTATTATTATTATTATTATTATTATTATTATTATTATTATTATTATTATTATTATTATTATTATTATTATTATTATTATTATTATTATTATTATTATTATTATTATTATTATTAATTTTATTTATATTCAAGGTCACTTAACTCCATGGTCATTAGCGCCCTTTCAAAAACTGTATTTCACTGTACTATCCTTCCTTTGACTGTACCTTCCTTTGCTTTGCCCTCGCTTTACTCTGGCTCCGCTTTGGCTTTAGTTCAGCTTCGCATTAGCTTTGCCCTGGTTTTGCTAGGGCTTTACTCTACCTTTGCCCTTTCACTGCTCTAGTTATGCTCTGGCTTTGCTTTAGCTCTGCTTTGCTCTGGCTCCGCTCTGGCTCCGCTCTGGCTCCGCTCTGACTACACTCTGGCTCCACCCCGGCTTCTCTCCGACCTCGATCTTATCTTACTCTAACTTCACTCTAAAGTCATTCTAACTTGGCTCTGGCTAGGTTCCGGCCCCAGTTCCGGTTCCGCTCTGGCTTCGCTCTTGTCTCACTCTAACTTCATTCTTTAACATAACTCTGGCTTGGCTCTGGCTTCGCTCTGGTTCTGCTTTCGCTTTGATTTGGCTCCGCTCTGGATCCGCTCTGGCTCCGCTCTGATTCTCTCCGGCATCGATCCTATCTCACTCTAACTTCACCCTAAAGTCATTCTAACTTGGCTCTGGCTAGCTTCCGGCACCAGTTCCGGTCCCGCTCTAGCTTCGCTCTTGTCTCACTCTAACTTCATTCTTTAACATAACTCTGGCTTGGCTCTGACTTCGCTCTGGCTAGGCTCCGGTCACCACTCCAGTCTTGCTCTTGCTTCGCTTGTCCTCACACTAACTTCATACTATAAGGTAACTCTGGCTTGGCTCTGACTTCGCTCTGGCTAGGCTCCGGTGACCACTCCAGTCCTGCTCTTGCTTCGCTTGTCCTCACACTAACTTCATACTATAAGTTAACTCTGGCTTGGCTCTGACTTCGCTCTGGCTAGGCTCCGGTCACCACTCCAGTCCTCCTCTTGCTTCGCTTGTCCTCACACTAACTTCATACTATAAGTTAACTCTGGCTTGGCTCTGACTTCGCTCTGGCTAGGCTCCGGTCACCACTCCAGTCTTGCTCTTACTTCGCTTGTCCTCACACTAACTTCATACTATAAGTTAACTCTGGCTTGGCTCTGACTTCGCTCTGGCTAGGCTCCGGTGACCACTCCAGTCCTGCTCTTGCTTCGCTTGTCCTCACACTAACTTCATACTATAAGTTAACTCTGGCTTGGCTCTGACTTCGCTCTGGCTAGGCTCCGGTCACCACTCCAGTCCTCCTCTTGCTTCGCTTGTCCTCACACTAACTTCATACTATAAGTTAACTCTGGCTTGGCTCTGACTTCGCTCTGGCTAGGCTCCGGTCACCACTCCAGTCTTGCTCTTGCTTCGCTTGTCCTCACACTAACTTCATACTATAAGTTAACTCTGGCTTGGCTCTGACTTCGCTCTGGCTAGGCTCCGGTCACCACTCCAGTCTTGCTCTTGCTTCGCTTGTCCTCACACTAACTTCATACTATAAGTTAACTCTGGCTTGGCTCTGACTTCGCTCTGGCTAGGCTCCGGTCACCACTCCAGTCTTGCTCTTGCTTCGCTTGTCCTCACACTAACTTCATACTATAAGTTAACTCTGGCTTGGCTCTGACTTCGCTCTGGCTAGGCTCCGGTTACCACTCCAGTCTTGCTCTTGCTTCGCTTGTCCTCACACTAACTTCATACTATAAGTTAACTCTGGCTTGGCTCTGACTTCACTCTGGCTAGGCTCCGGTCACCACTCCAGTCCTGCTCTGGCTTCGCTTGTCCTCACACTAACTTCATACTATAAGTTAACTCTGGCTTGGCTCTGACTTCACTCTGGCTAGGCTCCCGTCACCACTCCAGTCTTGCTCTTGCTTCGCTCTGTCCTCACACTAACTTCATACTATAAGTTAACTCTGGCTTGGCTCTGACTTCACTCTGGCTAGGCTCCCGTCACCACTCCAGTCTTGCTCTTGCTTCGGTTTGTCCTCACACTAACTTCATACTATAAGTTAACTCTGGCTTGGCTCTGACTTCACTCTGGCTAGGCTCCCGTCACCACTCCAGTCTTGCTCTTGCTTCGCTCTGTCCTCACACTAACTTCATACTATAAGTTAACTCTGGCTTGGCTCTGACTTCGCTCTGGCTAGGCTCCGGTCACCACTCCAATCTTGCTCTTGCTTCGGTTTGTCCTCACACTAACTTCATACTATAAGTTAACTCTGGCTTGGCTCTGACTTCACTCTGGCTAGGCTCCGGTCACCACTCCAGTCTTGCTCTTGCTTCGCTCTGTCCTCACACTAACTTCATACTATAAGTTAACTCTGGCTTGGCTCTGACTTCACTCTGGCTAGGCTCCCGTCACCACTCCAATCTTGCTCTTGCTTCGCTCTGTCCTCACACTAACTTCATACTATAAGTTAACTCTGGCTTGGCTCTGACTTCACTCTGGCTAGGCTCCCGTCACCACTCCAGTCTTGCTCTTGCTTCGCTCTGTCCTCACACTAACTTCATACTATAAGTTAACTCTGGCTTGGCTCTGACTTCACTCTGGCTAGGCTCCCGTCACCACTCCAGTCCTGCTCTGGCTTCGCTTGTCCTCACACTAACTTCATACTATAAGTTAACTCTGGCTTGGCTCTGACTTCGCTCTGGCTAGGCTCCGGTGACCACTCCAGTCCTGCTCTTGCTTCGCTCTGTCCTCACACTAACTTCATACTATAAGTTAACTCTGGCTTGGCTCTGACTTCAGTCTGGCTAGGCTCCGGTCACCACTCCAGTCCTGCTCTTGCTTCGGTTTGTCCTCACACTAATTTCATACTGTAACTTAACTCTGGCTTGGCTCTGACTTCGCTCTGGCTAAGCTCCGGTCACCACTCCAGTCCTGCTCTTGCTTCGGTCTGTCCTCACACTAACTTCATACTGTAACTTAACTCTGGCTTGGCTCTGACTTCGCTCTGGCTAGGCTCCGGTCACCACTCCAGTCCTCCTCTTGCTTCGCTTGTCCTCACACTAACTTCATACTATAAGGTAACTCTGGCTTGGCTCTGACTTCAGTCTGGCTAGGCTCCCGTCACCACTCCAGTCTTGCTCTTGCTTCGGTTTGTCCTCACACTAATTTCATACTGTAACTTAACTCTGGCTTGGCTCTGACTTCGCTCTGGCTAGGCTCCCGTCACCACTCCAGTCCTGCTCTTGCTTCGCTCTGTCCTCACACTAACTTCATACTGTAACTTAACTCTGGCTTGGCTCTGACTTCGCTCTGGCTAGGCTCCCGTCACCACTCCAGTCCTGCTCTTGCTTCGCTCTGTCCTCACACTAACTTCATACTGTAACTTAACTCTGGCTTGGCTCTGACTTCGCTCTGGCTAGGCTCCCGTCACCACTCCAGTCTTGCTCTTGCTTCGCTCTGTCCTCACACTAACTTCATACTGTAACTTAACTCTGGCTTGGCTCTGACTTCGCTCTGGCTAGGCTCCCGTCACCACTCCAGTCCTGCTCTTGCTTCGGTTTGTCCTCACACTAATTTCATACTGTAACTTAACTCTGGCTTGGCTCTGGCTTCGCTCTGGCTAGGCTCCCATCACCACTCCAGTCCTGCTCTTGCTTCGGTTTGTCCTCACACTAATTTCATACTGTAACTTAACTCTGGCTTGGCTCTGACTTCGCTCTGGCTAGGCTCCCGTCACCACTCCAGTCCTGCTCTTGCTTCGGTTTGTCCTCACACTAACTTCATACTGTAACTTAACTCTGGCTTGGCTCAGACTTCGCTCTGGCTAGGCTCCCGTCACCACTCCAGTCTTGCTCTTGCTTCGCTCTGTCCTCACACTAACTTGATACTATAAGTTAACTCTGGCTTGGCTCTGACTTCACTCTGGCTAGGCTCCCGTCACCACTCCAGTCCTGCTCTGGCTTCGCTTGTCCTCACACTAACTTCATACTATAAGTTAACTCTGGCTTGGCTCTGACTTCGCTCTGGCTAGGCTCCGGTCACCACTCCAGTCCTGCTCTTGCTTCGGTTTGTCCTCACACTAATTTCATACTATAACTTAACTCTGGCTTGGCTCTGACTTCAGTCTGGCTAGGATCCGGTCACCATTCCAGTCCTGCTCTTGCTTCGGTCTGTCCTCACACTAACTTCATACTATAAGTTAACTCTGGCTTGGCTCTGACTTCAGTCTGGCTAGGATCCGGTCACCATTCCAGTCCTGCTCTTGCTTCGGTCTGTCCTCACACTAATTTCATACTATAACTTAACTCTGGCTTGGCTCTGACTTCAGTCTGGCTAGGCTCCGGTCACCACTCCAGTCCTCCTCTTGCTTCGGTTTGTCCTCACACTAATTTCATACTATAACTTAACTCTGGCTTGGCTCTGACTTCAGTCTGGCTAGGATCCGGTCAGCATTCCAGTCCTGCTCTTGCTTCGGTCTGTCCTCACACTAATTTCATACTATAACTTAACTCTGGCTTGGCTCTGACTTCAGTCTGGCTAGGCTCCGGTCACCACTACAGTCCTCCTCTTGCTTCGGTTTGTCCTCACACTAACTTCATACTGTAACTTAACTCTGGCTTGGCTCTGACTTCAGTCTGGCTAGGCTCCGGTCACCACTCCAGTCCTCCTCTTGCTTCGGTCTGTCCTCACACTAACTTCATACTATAAGTTAACTGTGGCTTGGCTCTGACTTCACTCTGGCTAGGCTCCCGTCACCACTCCAGTCTTGCTCTTGCTTTGCTCTGTCCTCACACTAACTTCATACTGTAACTTAACTCTGGCTTGGCTCTGACTTCAGTCTGGCTAGGCTCCGGTCACCACTCCAGTCCTCCTCTTGCTTCGGTTTGTCCTCACACTAATTTCATACTGTAACTTAACTCTGGCTTGGCTCTGACTTCGCTCTGGCTAGGCTCCGGTCACCACTCCAGTCCTGCTCTTGCTTCGGTCTGTCCTCACACTAACTTCATACTGTAACTTAACTCTGGCTTGGCTCTGACTTCGCTCTGGCTAGGCTCCGGTCACCACTCCAGTCCTCCTCTTGCTTCGGTTTGTCCTCACACTAACTTCATACTGTAACTTAACTCTGGCTTGGCTCTGACTTCAGTCTGGCTAGGCTCCGGTCACCACTCCAGTCCTCCTCTTGCTTCGGTTTGTCCTCACACTAATTTCATACTGTAACTTAACTCTGGCTTGGCTCTGACTTCGCTCTGGCTAGGCTCCTGTCACCACTCCAGTCCTCCTCTTGCTTCGGTTTGTCCTCACACTAGCTTCATACTGTAACTTAACTCTGGCTTGGCTCTGACTTCAGTCTGGCTAGGCTCCGGTCACCACTCCAGTCCTCCTCTTGCTTCGGTTTGTCCTCACACTAACTGCATACTGTAACTTAACTCTGGCTTGGCTCTGACTTCGCTCTGGCTAGGCTCCGGTCACCACTCCAGTCCTGCTCTTGCTTCGGTCTGTCCTCACACTAACTTCATACTGTAACTTAACTCTGGCTTGGCTCTGGCTTTGCTCTGGCTAGGCTCCGGTCACCACACCGGTCCCGCTCTCGCTTGGCTGTGGCTCCACTCTGGCTAATCTCTGGCTTGGCTCTTGCTTCGCTCTGGCTAGGCTCCGGTCACCACTCCAGTCCTGCTCTTGCTTCGGTCTGTCCTCACACAAACTTCATACTGTAACTTAACTCTGGCTTGGCTCTGACTTCGCTCTGGCTAGGCTCCGGTCACCACACCGGTCCCGCTCTCGCTTGGCTCTGGCTCCACTCTGGCTAATCTCTGTCTTCCTCTGGTTTCGTTCTGGCTTTGCTCTCGCATTGCTCTGGCTCCGCTCTGGCTCCACTCAGGCTCTACTCTGGCTTTGCTTTGACGTCACTTTGAATGTAATTTAACTTAAATTAGGTTCAAACACATATATGGACCTTGTTTGGGCGTTTCGCTTTAGCTCTCTCACCACTCAGAGGCTCCCAATGGAGAGATTTAGCTTGGGACCCCGGGTTCCCCAATTCCCGTTCCTACTGCAATAGGTCCCTGGGTAAGAAATGTAGAAATATAAAAATAATATAAAGATAAAGATATAGAAATATTATAGAAATATAAAAAATGGAGATGCCTATTAAAGAACATTGTGACAGAAGGTAATCATTTCTTCCAGAAAACGGTGATAAACACTTAATTCTTTGTTGCAGTAAACACGACTAATACTGAAATAGACTGAAAGAGAGACTAGTAAATATTAAGTAATTAGTGGCTGTGTTTATTTGATTATTTCAAGATTAATAAATGTGAGAAAGTTGAAATTATAATCTTTTAGAGCATATCTGACAGAATTTTACTGCATATATGTATGCATATGTTCATACTTCATAGTACAGTATGTAAATCCGATCTCTAATTATCACTTAGCGTGTATCTGACTTCCGAAAATGTACCCCTTCGAATTATTTAGCATTTATAGTGTAAGCTCTGAATAGTCTGAAATTAGCAGATAAAATTCAGTAGTGATAAGCCTAAGACACAGTTTAATTCTTCAACCTGAAAGAATCGACAACTCACTTCAAATGGATGCATCAATGAACTTAGCTGTATCCTCACGCGCATACCCTGAAATAAACATCGTCGTTGTACCAGTTGGCAGCGGAAACATCGGAAAACGAGATTGGAAACGCACATATACACTTCAAATATTCAGAATCACTATATTATGCTTGGTTTTGGGAGAACTTGATAGCTACTATGAACTGACTGCATTTTCGATAGTAAACATTTCCAAAATCAAAGCCTACTATAATAATTACATGTAAAGTTACAAACAGCCAATAAATAAACTGAGAAAAGTCTTCCTCTTTTAAACTGGTCAGGGCAGAATTATAAAACACGATTCCCTCAAGTTACCATGGAAATGGTATTATATGGTGAGTTCCTATATCACAGCATGAAATATATTACGACATGAGAAGTGTTTCCCTTGTTACTGGGAAATGTGGAATTTCACTTGGTAACGCTACACTTTCCCCATAACCACGAGAAGCCCGCGGCAGACATCGAACCAGGGACTGCCCATTTGGAGCCGTTAACCCCAACTGTTAGTTCCCACACGATTGCATTGTCTGGAGCATCAACTACTTTTGTAACGCTCGAATTCAATTTGAAATCTGATCATTTCCCGCTGCAGGTGATTCGGTGTCAAATGCCTATTTCCACTTTAGTCACATGTGTTTTTGTTCAGAACACAAAAATTATTTCCGCCGAAACGAACAGAATTTCGATTCAAAATGATCTCCCACATATTCATTAAAGAGCAATTTGCTGTGCGGGTCACTGCATACCCGGGGCAGTATCAGCTTTTTATTCTGCTGCATCATATTTCGTATTAGAAAAAATAATTACCTATTTCGGTATTCTCCCAACATACTGATACTGTATGCAGCAGAATAGCATTTCCATTGGAATAAACGTACACCATATCAAATGTTTCTATGGTAACTAGAACTGGACAAAAGTAATATCCGATCAGGTTACTATGGAAACAGTACGTGTTGTTATATTCCTAATGTACAGGAAAAAACTGTACTATATTAACTATTTCCATGGTATCTATGACTGGACAACAATAATATCCGATCAGATTTCTATGGAAACAGTACGTGTTGTTATATTCCTAATGTACAGGAAACAACTGCACTATATTAACTATTTCTATGGTAACTAGGATTGAGCAACAATAACATTCGATCAGGTTACTATGGAAACAATACGTGTTGTTATATTACTAATATACAGGAAACAACTGCAGTATATCAACTAGTTCCATGGTAACTAGGAATGGACAACAATAACATTCGATCAGGCTGTGTTCCAAGGCAACCAGGAATGGACAAGAATGACATTCGATCAGGTTTCTATGGAAGCAGAACGTGTTTCTAGGAAAGTGTATTAGTAGTATTTTGAGGACGCCCCCTGGCGCCTGACAAAGGATATTCCTCCCCCAGTTAATTCAGAGTCCTCATCGCAACAAAGGACACTTCACCCGCGCCCCAATCGCACTCTTAGCATTCAGGTCGCGTAGATTTCAATTGTGCAGGTGGTGGGGGGACGTGTGTTCGTAGTTAAGCGAGTAAGAGGCATCCACTTCACCGGTTTTACAGCTGCAGGCACTCCTAATTTTCCTGACACAGTGGCGTGCACAAGCAAATATTTAAATATTTGTCAGGAGCAATAAGCGTGAAAACTACTCCAGATTAACATTTTCTGCAATTTGACTACTTTTGGTGTCGAAATCTTTCTACAATTTTTATACGGATATTTCAAACTAAATGCTTTTGGCCTTATGAATGAAAATTTTGACGTATCTTCTCTATTCTTGTACAAACTAATCTTACAAACATTTGTTCCTCTAACCACTTCATGTTAATCAAGATAACATTGTCTTATTGCTAGGTGCAAGTGAATATGGAAATTCGGTAGACGTTAAGCTGTAGTGCAATCTTTTAAGAACTTTTTGCTATTTGATGGCTTTGGAACTCTGTTCTTTCGCATGATCAGAGCATAAAACCACGATAGTGACTTGCTGTTTGACAAAAGTGTAAGTGTTAGTATAGTCAAACCTATTATAAGGGATATTTTGGAATTGGTTTTCTCACAGAAAATGTATTTGACGTAAAATGTGTACTTTTGCGAGGTCTACAATTTTTGTGTACTAAGATGTCGTCTCTTACGGTTTATGATTACTTAAGACATATTCAGAATTAAGGAGGACTACGGAAGTTATTTCTAGAAACATAAAGATATATATTACATATTTCTTGAAAAATGTTAAAGTTATACCATTTTAATCAAAATGTTTTAAGCCATTTTTGAAAAAAATTATTACGTTAGAAAAATTTTTCAAGTAAGGTACAGTTTGAAGTAAGAGGATAATCTTAATGTAACTAAACCTAAACGATACTAAACCTAAATAGAAACTAGGTATTTAATCGATTTCTTGGTTTAGTACCATGATTTTCGACGTCGGGCACACATATACTCATTAACAAACACACATTAACCTTTCGCTTAAAATGCGTAGTTTTTAAATAATGGAGCCTCAAAACATGTATTTTCGTGAAAACTTATTATCAAATACAGTGCTTATGATAGGAAATTAGGCATTATTTGCACATGTATTTTAATGGTAATTAAATAAGATTTAATTGTATCATATTTCATTAATCTATGTATATCTTGAATTTTCTGGTAAGATCTCTACGCTCTGAATGATTTTTGCACAAGAGGCATATAACATCTTAGTACACAAAGAATGCGCATCTCATTATTTATAACTGATGAATTCCTTGTTATTTGTTAGAATTTTACAATACTTACATTTTTCTCAAATGGGAAAGCATTATTCATCATCTTCGCCATACCAAGAAATCAGAATTACAAAATCATAATAGAGCGACCAGTTTTAAAATACCTAATGCCTAATGCGTACTCCTGTGCCTATTGTACCTATAAGGAAATATATAACAAAACCAAATGTACAAAATGAAGTTTAATTTTTGAATAAAACCCAGACATTTTGCTAAATCGTCACCTCAACGCGTGTATTTCTGGTGAAATGTGGATGGAATTTCTGTGAACCTAAATGTAGAAAATGCAGGCAACATTGGAGGAAATAATAATGGAAGAAACTTGTATCGGCAAAAGGTTTCTGGTGATGACGGTGTGTATATTAGGGCGCCCAACTACGAGGTTATCAGCGCTTTGCTAAGGTTTCTGGATAGAAATTAGAGCAAGACTAGAGCATATTGAAAAACGAGAAATCATAAACAGTTTCAGGGAAGAAAGATCATTAATAGGCGATTATAGACATTACAACTGGAATAGAGAAGAGAAGAATACATCGAAGTATGTTAGAATTGGTTATGGAGAAGAAGAGGGAAGAGGTATACTAAATTCAGTATATTTTAACATATATTTAAAAGTCAGTGTGATTTTTTAATACGCCGATTTCCGCCAAACTTGGTACAGGTAATTTTTGACACGAGGTGAAAGATAGTATCTAGTTAGAATTCGAAACTCTATCCATTTCACACAGTTAATTTTGTGTAATGTCTACAAAATTTCGCTGTATATCTATATCTTTGTCAACAATAATCGCAGTAGTTCCAATATTGACAACATGCCTCACAAAATAACAAAGGAAGTCGTGTAACACTCGTTGAACACTTCCCTGATATGAATCATGTCATAATAATACCATTAAATTTCATCTTTCTTAGAATATTTTGTATGGTGATTACTGAGAACAAGCAAGGTTATACTTTCTTTACTTAAAATGCTATTATTTATTTCCAATGAGATTTTCTCTATAAATATCGACGAGGTAGCCCGAATCACTCAGTTGCATTAATGAGATCAGGTTTGTATGTCATTCCCTTGTTATTGTTTTACATTTTTGTGTGCTGAGTGTTTTAATGAAGTCTTTAAGTGTCTTACGTAATAGTTTTCAAATACTGCCAAAGCTATAAGCGCAAATCAACATAAGTCTAGTTTATGTTAAACTACGAATCACATTGGATAATTCTGCTCGTTTCATTTTGGAATGCGATGTTACGGAAAAAGGAAAAGAAGATTTGGGAATATAGAAATGGGAAATATTTCCATACAGGTGTACATCAGGAATATCTTTATTTAAAAATCAAATGAATATATATAGACAGCGGGAGAAATAAGGTTGATTTGGTTAAAAGAACTGCGAAGTAGAGGAATTCAGTAACGCCGGTGTGCCGGAATTTGTTCCACAAAAAGTTTACATGACAATCATCCTACTAAAGCCGTCGATGTCAAGTGTAGGTTAGAACTTTCGGTCTGAACTAGATTTGAACCGGGACCCGGGAATTAGTAGACGAGTGCCTAAAGTCCAGAATATCGAGATATGAAAGCAAATATTACATACAATAGACAATTATGTTTGTAAACATAGTACAATATATGGAAAAATAAAAATGAGCACTTCCAAGATATTAAACATATTAAAGTGATTGCTATGTGGAATGCGACGTTACGCACGCCACTGACAAGCTTCTCCACTTAGCATACCAAGAACACGTGCACTCAGCAGCCCCAGTACTCCAGTGTTACCACACGTACTAATGACGTCTGTGTCGAATTCGTTTTAATTGACACGCGCAACACGCCACAAATTAATGAGACAGGGTAACAACATTTTAATGCGTGAAACATAAGTGGCACATTTTCTTTAAACGTGTACCGGGTCAAAATTCACACGTCAAGAAACACGGTAACAGGAAACAGTTTGTAAGCTTGGAGGTTAACAGGTTCATGTACATGGTTTCAAATATCTTATGCGACTTCTACCAACGATAAATTCAAATGCGTGGTCAGAAAAGGTATAGGAAAATTGAAAACAATAAATTATAGATAAGAGATTCAACAATCTAGGGCAATATTTAGAAAAGTTAAAAACAAGAAAGAAAAGTTATAATAACTTAGAAAAGTTAAAAATAATTTAAACATAATAAAATGCGTTATAAAAATTGGTTTAATATACCAATATAGGGAACGAGGCTAAAATTGAATGTGAGATAGTGATCAGAGTGATAGAAGAAAAGGGAATTGAGTATTGGTAATGACTGTAATAATGGCAATATTATCGTAAAACAGTAAAGAAATTTTATTTTAATGTTAAATAGTGTGAAAAATGATTCAGAATAACACATTATAAAATATTATTAAATATGGCAACGAACCTTGTTTAATTGGAATGTGACATTTAACAATGGAAATATGTTGAAATGAAATGAAATGTGTAGTGTTTAACGTCCGCTTTTACCACATACGGCACCGCAGGCGATGACACTGATGATGCATGAGATGAAGATGGAGCACCGGTGGAATGAGATGGCGGGGGAAACCGGAGATCCCGGAGA
Organism: Mantis religiosa; assembly: GCA_030765055.1. Lineage (NCBI taxonomy): Eukaryota > Metazoa > Arthropoda > Insecta > Mantodea > Mantidae > Mantis > Mantis religiosa. Next base: position 78,282,007 of record CM060952.1, on the reverse strand, counting down.
AAACCCGCCCCAGCGCCGTGTTGTCCACCACAAATCTCACTTTGCGGTCGCCTGGGATCAAACCCGGGCTGCCTTGGTGAGAGTCAAGCGGTCTAACCACTGAGCCACGGCGCGGCCGAATTATGTTGAATTGCCATAGCAACAGTAAGGCCAATGACCTGACACTGGCCGAAGTTGGCGGTCTTCTGCAACTAGCCATCGTGTTGTGCGTGTTGCCCGTAAGTTTGCAGAAAGGACTCTGAAGAATATAATTGTAAAAATAAATATCCACGTTTGCGAAGGTGCTTATTTCAGTGTTTCGACAACTTGTTGTAAATTGTTCAATATATTAAGATTTGATTTCGAAAAGAAAGGAATAAAAATTATTTATTTCTCGAACAAGTCAATCATCACCTCTTATCCGCGACCACAACCCTAGGTGCTTAGAGCAGAGCAGCTGTAGAAATGTCCAGAACCCATCACACTGGGGAACGTCGGATCCAGAATCCAACAACGTGGTGCAGAATCATATACATATATACCTGGGGCTTCGAAATGATCAACGTGGAGCATAGCAACACATTAAACATATGAAGTTAATTATATATTTCGAGTTAACCCCTTCCACCGTCGTTGTTTTTTCGCCGTGGGAAGATAAAAAATTGAACATTCAAGGGCAGCCAAAAATGACGCCGGCAATACGTGCCTTATTGTTGTAAAGCACTGAATGTTTAGAGAGCGTTCTATTCCGACAATCGGAGAAGATTCGAAGAACTTCAATATTCGATTCCAGGGATTTTGGTCACCAGAACATTCCTTCCGCGAACCTCTTGCTCTAAAAGGGAGAGAAGGCTGACGTAGAGTTCAGTTGAGTTGCTGATTATGAGTTGACTAATGAGTATTGGAGTCGTCTTGGAGTCTGACCTGTAGTCGGCCAGCCAGAGCGCTGAATGGCAAGGTTTGTTGAAAGTTGCCAGAGTCGGCTAACGGAGCAGTGTAAAAGTGAGGAAGCATTTTGTGTGCGTCGAAAAGCTGCAAGCAGCATGGGTTTATTTTGTAACAGAGACGTTAAAAATTGATCACTGCGGAAAGAAATGTGTATACCTGTGCATTTGTAAAAAGTGAAAGTGATTGTAAGTTAGCGTTGGGCTAACGATTCTAGTGACAAATAAAGTGAGTTTAGTACAACTTAGTGCTGTTATTGTGCTACTATATATAGGTTTAACCACCTTTAATAGACAACCTATTGAACTTTTGAATTTGTTTTATACAATTTGCATCTTATTTTTAAGAATTTATTAGAATGATTAAAATTAAAATTCCGTACCTAAAGTTGTTCTGACATTTTAATTACCTAATAATGTGTAAAATAAATTTAGTTACATTTAAGAAGTTTCTCGAGTCAAAATATTCAAATAATTTCTCTGAATCCTTTTAATGCACACATTATGTGTATATAAACAAAAGTTGTTATGGACAGAATTCTGTATGTAATTTTAAGGCTATCAAAACCTACATATACATTATTGTTTGAAATAAGCACCTGCTTTTGTTTAAGTAATGCACAGATTTTCATGAACATAGCAACTTTCATGTTAACATGTATACCAAGTTTATTCGAGCGAGATGACTTCGTGGTAACGCGTAATAATCGACTCCCGTCCTCGCATGTTGAACTTATTGGCTCTGGCAGATTGTGGCCAAGACTCTGAGCGTCTCCTGCGATTTCTTCCGAGGTGTCCAACTGTTGGTCGTGGCGCTACTGTCCTGTTACTTAATCGACCTCTACGAAGTATCAATGAGAAATGTTCGGAGAACAAGCAATTATTGAATTTACTCTCCCGCTTGAATAAATAAATCTAACTTTGTTTCAAGGAATCAACAAATGGCAGCATATGCTCGTTCACTGACCACGTTAGAAGTAAACACGAAGTGAAAAATTCCGGAAAACGAAAAAGGAATTTATTGGCTCTTTAACTTCATTAAGTGGTTTTCTTGCAGCATTATAGGATCCAAATTCTTATGATAGAATACAATTCTGAAGTTCAGACAATTTTTGTTCAAAATGTATTGGTTAGGTCATGACGGGCGATAAAGGAATGGATCAGATGATGCCCAACGTAACGGGAGACATACTGAATGTAATATAGTCAGCTATCATAGACGTGAGCCAGAACATGTTGTAGTATGCATGTTTATAGGTGAAGAAGTGCTTTAACAAAATTCTTATTACTACGCATTATATATAAAAGTGATTATTATAACCTCCTTACTTACTCACACAATTTTACCTAGGAACTATTTCAAATTATATAAAAATCAGCTAGAAGAAGTTCTTTGAATGATAAGACCAAGAAGAGTTGCAAAGTTTTAATCATTTTGGGCGTGCCTTCGTGAACTGTAAGCATTCAAAATGTAACATTTCAAAATTGATGATATAAAAATAGAAATACTATTGTATTTCTACACTTTAAGAAATTATTCTTACAAACACATCCTTTTATCTACTTCACGTTAATTAAGATACATATTATATATTGCTAGGTACAACAGGAAGTACGATTTTAAAGATATTTAAAAGTTTTAAAGAGCTGGTCGTTATGTAATGACTTCCCTTCTCTTTGTATGGCCAGGGCATAAAGAAACGAATAACGACTTGGTATTTGAGACATTTTCTAAAAATTTAAACAAATAGCTTAGAAGACATCCAAAATTCTTTTATTTGTAAAACATGTATCAGATCTAGGTATTGTACATTCTTTGTGTAGTACCTAGGTAAAACTTTCTCTTACCTTTACCAGTTATACAAAAGTCATCCAGAATGACGAGAGCTTCAGAAGATGTTTCCGGAAAAACGCAAGATAAACATTTGACTTTTCATAAGAACATCTTAAACGTGGCCGCACAGTGGCCGAGTGGTTAGACTGCTTGACTCTCAGCAAAGCGGCCCTAGTTCGAGCCCAGGCGACCGCATGCGGGAGATGTGGCGGACAACACGGCTTTTCGTTGCCATCAATCCACAAATTGCTCATTACCACCTTTCCTTTCATTCATTTTATCCTTATTCGCATACCACATAAGGGGATGATTATCCATCCAGAGTCTTTGCTCCTCAACATATCTCCCCAAATGCTGACTTGTGGGTGGGTCTTGGGGATTGAAGTCCTCTATACCAGGAGGGTAAAGGGCTAAAGAAGATCTGAAACACATGGTTTTTTAATCAAAATGAAAAAAAGCTACTTTTTCAAAAAAACAAATATTTCGAAACATCTTCTATGTACGTAAGAGTGACTTGGGCGGAAAGATTTTCTTGAAAATGTTTCTTGTCGAATCCTTTTCTAAATGCTTTGTTTTTGGATTTAGGGATTATAAATACGTATACTTATGTATGAGCGGTAAGATCACGATATCGAATTTTTGGGTGCAATACTTTTCTTAATTGATATACTTACTAGTGAGGCAATGGTATTGTCACCTGATCCTCCCAAATATGTAGTGAAGTATGTCGTATGTAGTAATTCAGTTTGAATGTTTTACAGCCACATTATGGATTGTGTCCAGAGGTGCATGTTTCCGTTTCAAATCAAACATGGAACAGTTCCAAATTCCCTGGAGCCTGAAGTCCCTAGGTCGACGTAATCGATGTAATTTATCTTGCTGAACACGAGTTGTGTTGCCAACTGCCGTGGGTCATGACCCGGCGAATGTCAAATTTCCTGCGTTAGTGTTTTCCTCCCTGTCCGATACCTTCAGGATGTGTCCCAAACAGTTACTGGAAAGGAATCTGATATCTTGTAATACGATTGGGATGGTCAAGTCATAAGACATTTGGGACTGCTATTCCTCCATTAAGTGACGGAAACAATTAAAATGATAATACAAAATAATTAATTTTGTTTGCTTAATTCAGCAACAACGGAATATATTTTTCATTGTTGAGAAAATTTAAAGTTGTTGTGCAGTGTAAAGGCACGTTTTGGAGATGAAATCTTTTCATATTTAACTACTATATGTTTCAAATGGGATGATGTATATCCTTGAGCGCTACTAGCCGAGCAACCAATTGGAGTCCTGCAGTGTTGTCGTATGGCATTCCCCCTAAGTGGTGTGTGACGAGCGCCAACATAATCAATCTCTAATAAATACTATTCGCGCTAAGAAAAATTTCGATTTTGCAAAAGCTGATCCATAAGGAAGGTAGAGAGTAGTGTAACATAACCGCAAAATCCCATATATATTATAACAATGCATCGTGACGTAATCATTGTAATGGATATCATTATTGGTTGACATATATGGGTGTACGGATGTTTATAATTACTCAGAACTGAAACGTAAACGTTTGACATGACGTGATACAAGAATTACTTTCAATAAGCCTAGATGTTTGTTAAATTCGAGCGAGAACAAACAGTACTCTTCCTGTTGGCTTGTAGAATGGTGCATCGGCAGAACGTAACGTGTCACGCTATATGCTTGTTTATGAATCGTACGTATCACAATTTACTCTAGAGAGTTCAAAGCAGCATTATTCAGTTGTTCTTCCGTTTAAAAACCAGGGAAAGTGTATCAGCTGGATCAGCTTGCAATTGAAATGAGACACGAGGTATTATAAACCACCTTCCCCCTTCCACTGCCAGAACAATCCTATTGAGTTAATGTGGGCTCAAATTATGTTGTAAACGGAAACTGACTGAGGTTGAACGATGTTCACGAAGAAATTGACAACGTTATACAAGACTGGGAAAACTCCATGAGACATGCAGATAAACTACAAGAACACTGCTTTTGGAAATACATAGCACGTGAGGAGATTTTGGAGCCTATCATCATAAACTTACAACACTCAGACAATGAAGACAGCAACAATGACGAATTATCTCTTAACGGAAGTGACATAGCTATATTGATGTGCCGCTGGCAGTTTCGTTGGATTAGAAAAATAGCTAATTCATAAACTATAATTACTTTTTAAACTAAATATTTAAAACATGTGCGTAATATACGAATATCCATGTTCCAGTTGTGATTTGAACAACTGCATTATTATAAAGCTTTGGAAAATTAGTTTGCGTTCCCTTACGTTTAGCGCCAAGAAGACTCGCAAATATGCGAGTGAGCGAGAGAGAGAGAGAGAGAGCGAGAGAGAGAGAAATATAAAAGGAGTGGGGGTAACGAGGTGAGAACGCTGAAGCTTCTAACGCATCTGATTTGCTACAAGCCAGAACTCTTCCTATTTGAAGTAAGCAATTCTTCTTGGTCTTACACATAGTAAGTACTTCACTAACTGTACATATAATGGGCTGTCACGCGTTTGCAATATTCTACTTTTCAGTTTCTGAAACTTTATAGAATTGTGGAAGGAAATGAAATACCTTTTCGGATTGACATTGTACCCAGTGCCTCTTATGTTATTTTTAAAATACGGTACATGCGGTCCTGTCTTTGGATTTCCAAACGCAGACGTTGTACATTTCACCTTCTGCTGAACAGGTAAACATTCTCAAATTTAAGGAAGAAATGTGCCAGTTCTGATTCTACTATAGATAAATAATGTCAACGTGATTTTAGATTGCCATTGCTATTCTCAATGAAGTTCGTGATGCTTTTATCATGCTACAGTCATTGAGTTAAGTATATGTACACTGCCGAAGATTCGTCCACACGTTCACCAGCGTGTGGACAGGTGAACCTTTTGAAAATGCATGTATTACCAATGGTCCAGACACTTTCCAAAGATACTCATACTGGTAAATATCACTCTATCAGTTCAACGTGAAACAAAACTTAAGATTAATTCGATTAAAAGAATTTTATATAGCTGTCACATAATAAAGAGGAAGATAAATATAAAGGGGTATAAAGCTTATAGAAATGATCCTATTACAATCCTTAAAAAGTTGATTATCAAGCTGAGGGTATATAAGGACAAAAATGGAAGAGGGAGAGACCTAAGCAATTTTAAAATAATTAAAGTTAACATTGCAGTCGTACTGGGATTAGTATTACTTCTGTTAGGCTCAGGTATGTAGAAAATAAGAGATAAAGTCTGTCTAGTGAACGCGAGTGCAGTTAGCCCCTCAAAGGAAACTCAACCTCCCGCCCAATAAAGACCGTCATAAATCTATCTCCACACTTCAGAAATGGAACACTGTCGCTGAGGACCAATAGCAACCCTGATTTCGTGAAGTGACAGTCGCATGTCTACTCCACGTGAAGTATCAGTTGCCATAGCTCCAACTTCCAGTTGATCTGTTTCATTACGTGCAGAAATTCGTTGTGTGTCACGACGTGGAGACCGTGGGAGGGAAGTGCAGTGGTGAATGCAAATGAAGTAATAGATAACTTTCAGTCAAGTGAAAATAATCAAAGTGATGACAATAGTGTGAATAACTGGGCCGAGTTATATTACTGGAAAAGCCTCAAAAACAAAGTTATAACGGGAAGTGTTTCTAAGCAAATTCAAGTGCTTGTTTTGAACTCATATAAATATGTACTGACAAATAGTCTTGGTAAGGGGTCGTGTAATGAACCTGATGATAAATTATGGGTATTCACAGAAATACAGTAAGCAATATTCTGACGAAAGGAATACGCCAATCAAGTGTGAAAACAAAAGGAAAAGTTTCTCTAAATTAGATAATTTCACATGCGATATAATTCGTCGAGAAATTTATAGATTGTATGCAAAAGGGAGAGCGCCCACCTTAGACGAATTGGTTGCACATTTGCAAGAAACTTGTGATTTTCCTTATGGTCACTGCACTTTGCGCGGTCTGCTGAAGGAGCTGGGTTTGAAATACCGCACTTTGAATAAGATAAGGGTTATTATGGAATCCAGTAGAATTGTAGCTTGGCAATATATATGTTTGTCAAAACTAAGGAAGTATCGCAGTACGATATATAAAACTAACGGACATAAGATAATTTATTTAGATGAAACTTCGTTCGATACCAAAGACGTATCCAGAAAGGTGGCAACCTTGCAGAAAGGACTGGGAGAAGGAGGGTCTGTGTTGTAAAACGATTATAAGGGTTCGTCAAAGGCAGCGGCCAACGTGCACACGAGTTAACTAAACAGACTATAAAATGTTGCTATAAAACATCCAAAGTCCGCCTCTGCAGCGTAGATGGTAGCATGTCTGCCTCACGTTCAAGGGGTCCCTAGTTCCAATCTCGGTCAGGGTGAGTTACCTGGATAAGGTTTTTTCTTGGGTTTTCCCTTATCCTAAAAGAGGAATGTAGGGTAACTCTACCTTCCGTGCACCCTGGGCCCATTTTAGCATCATTTCACCCATTCCATTCATCGTCCGATATGACTTAAAAAAGTTAAAGGACGTAAATTACACAAAAAAAATGCAAAATTTGAGTAAGTCAGGTGCACGATTTGTTGTTCTGATCCAAACGCACTCCACCGCTTGATTCAGAGAAGGGACTCAGCAAGTCTTCCCCCCGGTGACAGAGTTGGGTTTGCAGATTGAAACTCTCCGGTGGCGGCTCCCCATCTTACCTGTGGACATACTTATCCCGTGAGAGGAGCCCGGGACCAAATTAGGAGGAATAAGATTTACAGAGAGCGAACAGTGAAACAACCAATAAGGGTGAAAGTTGAAGTGACTTTCATGAAGTGACTCAGGAAAGCCTATGAAAAAGCCAAGGGTCAGAAAAGAGAACCTGTACAGAACCATGTCGCTCAGGTAATGTTGTACAGACTACTCTAATTAACGTCTATTGTTCTATTTACTTCTGAAATTGTCCTTATTTTGTATTTCTGTATTAAATTTTAGGATGCAGTAGAAGAATTTTTCTTCAGTAGCTAAAAGGGTTAAGGGTAGACAACCCCCCGCGCTGCAACCTCACACACATTAACGGCTAACACGTTGAAAAGTGAAGGAGCCACAGGGTCGCAGGCGAACGAGACGCGCCATCACTCCGGGTACGGTGTCGAGAACATGAGCAATCAGCCACACCAAGATGATAAGCAAATCAAGTATTAACTTTAGCCCGCCTCGGTAGCGTAGATGGTAGCGTGTCTGCCTCACGTTCAAGAGATCCCGAGTTCGAATCTCGGTCAAGGTGAGGTACCTGGATAATCTTTTTCCGGGGTTTTCCTTATCCTAAAAGACGAATGCCAGGTAACTCTAAGCTTCATGGATCCTGGGCTCATTTGAGCATCATTTCACCCATTCCATTCATCGTTCGATATAACTTAATATTGGAGGACGTACATTACAAAAAAGGGGGGTAACTTAAGTCAGAGTGCTTGTCGAACCCCCCCCCCCCTCAAAAATGTGAGTCTCCGCTCGGTAGTCATCAGAGAAAGTAATGCATTTTATTCTTTTCGGCAGACTGTTGACCATAATTTTTTACGCTTTACAACATCCGAAAATCTACAATGCTCTATTGAATGCACATTTACTACAGTGCCAATATTTATGTACATGAGAAGCTCAAGCCAAGATTCCATCTCGAAGGATAATTAACCAGCGCCTAACCCTTCTGTTTAAGTTCTTCATAAACATTATACACGATTATCTCAATTTCCTAACTATAACAAATAGCAAACACAAAATAAGAATGCTCTCCTGTCAATAAAAACTTGTCAGTTTTATGTAAAATGTTTCAAAACAAAAACATAGATTATATACAAGGGGCGTCCAGAAAGTAGGTCCTGTTTCAATTTATCTCCGCTGCAGCGCTGCGCTCGCAGTTCCACACATACGCGGTAGACGCTCTGTATCAAGGAGAAGAAACGTGCGCCATTGTGAGATCGCTGTCAGCCACGTACGCTTTGTTGTGCTTATTTACAATGTCGGTGTTGATTGAAAATCCCGCCGCTTGTGAAATCAGATCTGTGATTCGTTTTCTGAATGCTAGGAAAGTAAAACAAATTGAAATTTATCAGCAAATTTGCGATGTCAAAAGGTGTAGTGTTTCTTCACGACAACGCAAGACCACAGACTGAAAATGCGACGGAAAACATCCTTCAGGGATTTTGCTGGGATGTGTTTGACCAACCCCCGTAGAGCCCTGACCTCGCTCCAAACGACTTTCATCTGTTTTTGCATCTCAAATCTTTCCTTGACGGTCAACACTTCAATAATTACGAAGAGGTGAAACAAAATGTTTCCAACTGGTTGAAGACACAGTCGGCAAACTTATACGAAGAAGGTATATAAAAACTTGTGCCTCAGCTATGACAAATGCCTGCAAAATTTCGGCAGTTATGTGGAAAAGTAGCTTAAGAGTTGTGGAATTTTGTGCAATAAATACGTTTTCTGTATCTGTACACAATTTCATTTTATTACCAAACAGATGTACCTCGTATTTTTAATAAAACACTTTTTAGCCAAGGACTTTTGGACTTTTTCTTGCAAACAGCCGCTCCCTATTAAAAACTGCATAACTGCAATGTTTGAATTTCAAGGGAGGGATGTAATACATGTTCGGATGGCATTCTGAACGCTCTAGTTGATATAACTTTGTCCAAGTAAATTAAACTCATTTACTCAAAATCAGTACTTTTTTTTTCAGTTTCTCATTTTCAAAACCTGTTTTCGTCCATAAAAAGAGTTGACTGAAAAATATTCACAACGTACTTAGGAATACTTTTCCCGTGGCGTAACATCCCTAGTGGGCCCCCAACTGCCGGCCTCATGTCCACATACGCAAGGCAGAGGTGGACGATCATCAACTACGGAAAGATGTTGTGGTCAGCATCTCGGCACCCTCAGCCGGAAAGTTGGCTTTCGCAACCAGGTTTCGCTACCTATCGTAGTTCCTCACTTTCCTCACGATGCTGAGTGGGCACCGGTCCTATACCCGTGACTTAAAATATGCAACCCCGAGGAGAGGGATCGATCCCAGGCGCTTTCCGTGACGGGAACCAAACAATGACGCCTTAGCCCACTACGCCACGACCCAGGACGCTTAAGAATATAGGTAATGAAATGTACGATTGGGATTTGAGAATCTGTCATAGTTTAACATTTAAAAAGTAATTATCATAATCATGCTGTCTTTTACGTGATTCTTTTTTGTTTCCACAATTTCATCGATAAAACATCGTTTAAAAAAAGAAACTACCCTCTTTATGAACATTTTCACCTATTATGTTGTACTAAAGGTATTACGGAACATATTTGTAAAAATTATAACTAGTTGAATATTTGTCGTAGGAGGTAGATCTTGATTATATAGCTAATAGAACCGAGCGTGATGGCTCAGGCGATTTCGTCTGTGACCCGCATTCGAGAGGTCCATGGCCGATCCACCTGAGCCATGGGTTTTTTTCGGGAGTTTTCTGGGTTGCTAGGCGAATGCTGGGTAGGTTAATTACACCCCCCCCCGAATTTCCTGTCCCTCCATTTCATCTCCATTATCATTTCACATCATCGCTCATCTGGTGGTCTCTTTCAGGATAAGAAGTGTCGGCGAGTGTCTTGGCGGTGCATGGCAGGATGATACGTATACTCAGAGGAAAACTACTTCCTCCTCCGATAGGTCAGTTGCCGGGTTTTGAACCTGCTGCTCGGACCACTTCGGGCTCAGCTGCTGGGACCGTTTCGGGCTTGGCTGGTAGGAGAGTATGTCCGTTGTCCAGGTCTGCCGGCGAAGATCTTTATCTAAGTAAAATGTAGGGACCCTGCCCTCTACAATGTCGTAGACCTTGGGATGGCCACCCTCTGTTTCTTCTCGTCTCATCCTTCCTCCCGGAGTACTCCACTTGGCGGCATAGGTGCAACAGATCACGACTGTTCTCTATGCCGAATTCCCTCCGTAGTAAATCCATTGCTAATACAACTGATTAATGATAATTAATATGGTTAGGGGTACACATAATGAGCTAAAATTTGGTATGCACATCTTTAATTGGTATTCATGCCTGTGTAAAAATTAAATCTAATACTTAGAAAATCAGTATTATCACTTAGATATCCTATTGAACTTCTTTAACAATATAAAAAGTTTAGTAGCTACAAATCAAAATAGATAAGCAACGCCGAATAGAATGTGTGAAACTGGTTGGCTCCGTAGCTCAGTCGGTAGAGCAACTATCTGCCAACCTACGAGGAGTCCCGGGTTCGATTCTTGGCTGGTGGTGGGGATTTTTCTCCAAACACGATGATTCCCTATTTTACCTAGAGTAGGGAAGTATGAATGAGGTGCGACTGTATCTAATGACTAAAATACAAGGTAGAAGGAACCCAACGTCTACGAGTTAACACCATCAGCAATAGGCAATATGTTCCAAAAGGAAAATGGTCGCCAATATGACCATTGCAGTAAATGGGGTATAAACGGGGAAAAATGTATGAAACTAAAACTTAAAATAAAATATGCGTCTAAAAATATATTGAAATAATTTTTATCGGAAAAAGTGGCGAGTAATACAGAAATATTATTTCAGTTAAACTTGGACTGAAAATATTTTAGGACATTTTCGGTACCTATAACGGATTTCAACTTTTCTAAATGTAACAGTTCCTTTTCATTAAAAACTGGTCTTTCTTTTTGAAAAATCTTTCATTTTTCTAAGTAATCTCACCAATTTAGTTTTAAAAATTAAATATTTTCACTGCATATTACAACTTTGGAACCTAATTTAAGGATTGCTCTCTTAGCATTTTGGCTCCGCCTAGAAGTGAAAAATCTCTATCAACAATATCTCTATCTAGTTTGTTTTCCATTTTTGTTGTGCTTAATTGTATAATGTAACATGTACTTTTGTTAATCAAACAATTACTGTGTGCCACAAACGTATTTTTGCGATCAAAGGCCCGTTCGAAAATTGGTGCATTACTGTTGATGACATATGGACTCACCGCTAAATGCCAGAGAGTCAAAGCATACTTTCAGCAGAAAAAGTGATATATAATGAGTTTTCTGTGATGTGACAACTCTTATGGGTGACATTCACATTTCTTTGTTCACAAATTTTTCAAGAACTATACTTAAAAGAGTTATATTTCTATTTACTTTATGTTAATCGAAATAAGCATTTGTATAAACGACTTTATTATATATTTCTTTATATGTACAATGTGGATACGATACTACAGTAGATACAAGCGACTGTCAAATTTTTGAGAACTAATAATCATATAATGACACGAAATTACGCTCCGTTTATTGGCCAAGATATAAAAAAGTACAGCTTCTCGTTTGAGCAATACATAAGCTTTGGAAGATTCAAAGAATATCTAGGAAAACGTTCTCTTCATTTGTGCTGTCCACACATAGATGCCTGTTTCCTAGAATGATTATTTACAATGATAGGAGTCCATAATGTGTATTTTCAGTCGAATATCGGTATTTAATTTTTGGATGGAATGTAATATCTTGTACCTACAATGTACGTGATAGAATAAAACGATATGCAGTCTAAAAACGCGTGGAATTTGTTGCAAAGGTAAAAACTGTATTGCAAAGGAGTGAGCTGAGGAAACAAGGGAAGGGTGCTCAAAATGTTTCATACTTTAGGGACTCAATCAATTTCAAATTAAAGTGATAGGGAAAATGTACTGTAAGTACTTAGAAATACTAAGTACTTACACATAAAAATTTGATACTCAGATTTCACAGACAATTTGCAGATATTATGGGACCCTCTGGTCACCTCCAAAATAATATTTTTAGAAGGCCTTTGTATCTATGTGTGAACAGCGTAACTAAAAAACGAAGTACCGACGTTTGTATTTAAGTGCAGCATCTTTCAGATATTCCCACACTCAACGATACGCTTTACATGGAAAATTGTTCTAAACATCGATTTTTCTCAAAAATATTTCTAACGATGGCTAGTTATGTTATACGAACGTTTTATCTCAATGAGCATGAAGTATATAGAAGAATAAGATATTTTAAAAGTATTTAGTACAAAAGTGAACAGATAGTCATATGAGTGCAACGCATATTTTATTATCCAACAGAATGTGGATTAAAAGATGAGACGATAAAAGGAACAAAAATGGCCTATTTAAATTAATAGAAGCCATTAATATTCCCGTAAACATACCGCAGTTTTTAAAACCTGCAATGTACCGTTGATTGAATAATATTTCAGATTTATGTATTTCATAAGATGGAAGAATGCTCTAAAATGTGTAATATTATTTGCAATGTTGATGTACCTTAGTGAGTTAAAGGGAGACAGATGGAGGGGAGAGAAAAAGAAGGAGAAAAGAGAGAGAAATACAGAAATAAAGAGAAAGAGAAAACGGGGAGAGGGGAAGAACGGGTGATAGAAGTGGAGGGAGTCAATGATGGAGAAGGAGAGAGCAAGAGAGGACAACAAAGAGATGGGGGAAACGGGGGAAGACGGAGAGAGACGGAGGGAGACAATGATGGAGAAGGAGAGAGGAAGAGAGGACAACAGAGATGGGAAGAAAGGGAGGGAGAAAGAGAGAGACGGAGGGAGACAGAATTATGGAGAGGGAGAGAGGAACAGAGGCCAAAGAGATGGGATAAAGGGAGGGAGACAGAGAGAGAGAGTCTGTGACCTATAGAGAGGTATGACCTACTCATAACCAATGACATATAAGACGTTGAAGACAGACAGGAACACGTAAGTTTGTGGTTGGTACGAAACAGTTTTGTTTTAAGCATAGAGGGGCACGCAGAGGCAGGGGGCGGAGGAAGGGTACAACTAATTTGCGAGTATGAAAGCGAAATCCGAGAATTAACGAAGCTTTAAATTGTTGCGCCGTTTTCCAAATTACATGCCTGTGTAGTGTTACCAACCTTTCAACGCGAGATGTTATTACAAAAACGTGAAATAGAAACCAAACAAGCTCGTTAGTCGTCTGTCTCTTTGAACTTGCTCTTGGAATAATTGTTCACTCTCGTAGGGGAGCATTTTTGATAGCAGGAGAAAGATCTGGCAAATGTACAGTTTGTCTCAAGATATTAATATCACAAACATGTAAAATTTCTTATATCTAATACTTAAATGACTATTTCTACCCATTCTCCAATAAAATATTCTTAAAAACGTTGATTTTTCTACCCACATCTGGTTATTAACTATTGTACACATCAATTTATTACACATTTCCTTATAGTTACAAGGAGTATCGGAGAATGCCGAAAGTGAAGCGATAGTGAAATATCTTTAGACCTGTATATCACTGGATGTCCCTGGAGATTCCCTTTCATTTGCATGTTCAGGTCATAAAAATGAATAATAACTTCAAAGCCGATAAGAAATATTTCTAAATGTTATCATCACCCCTTACACAAAATGTATCTGTACGTTTAATGAGATTAGCATTTTTATGCATTAATACTTTGTTAATTTCTTACGGTTTTTCGTTCTATATTAGTTATTCAGAATGAAAAGGACTTTTGAGGACATTATCAGAAAATTAAAAATGTATGTTTGAACATCATAACTCAATGAGGCGAAATCGGTTATATACTATTTAGGTTTATTGTTTTCCAAGGATAGAACACGAGGATGATCAAGAAAATTCTCCATCCCAGACTACACATACAAGGGAATATTTCGAAACTGGCACCAACAATTATAATTATAAAACAATTATATGATTTTACTCATTTTCCTGAAAAATTAAATGTATATCTTGAAGTTTCTGTAGATTTCCTCAGAAGTCCTCTACGTTCTGAATTACTTTTGTATAACTGATAAACCGTAAATAATCAAAGACAAAATTCTACTACACACATTATGTAGACCTTGTTAAAGCACCCAATTTATATAAATCTCATATATTTTCTGATTAAATCATTTCCGAATATTCCTTATTATTTGTTTGAATTTTTCTTAAATAGAAATTCTTTATTTAGCAGAGACTAGTTCTTCAAAATATCTGAGTATCTCTTACTCCTATTGTATTTCCACATTGTTCCCTATAAGGAAATATGTAATGAAGCCATTTCTACAAGTATCTCCATTCTCATATTTATTTGCACGTACAAAATATTTGCAAATGTGATGTATAGAGGAATAAGCGTTTCTAAGAATAGTTTGCACAACAGTAGACAGAATGCAGCACATCACATGCTTTCTAATGGTTTTTCCTTTAAGATTAACGTGCGCATGCTGGAAGGTAGGCTTCTTGATGTCGAATAACAAGATAATACCTACATAGAAATTTGCCTGCTCTTTAAAGTCGAGGAGGTTAACTGTACTCTGAGTAACTTTATCATCCCACCCTTGAAGTTTCGCAACCCCCCGCGGCAGTAATTTGATAGCAACCCCCAACAATGCTCGATAGTTCTTCTGCCAAAGTTTCGCCACCAATTATATATAATAAAACCGGGGCGGTCAAAACTAGTCTTTAAACATCGTAACAAACAGTCACACGCCACTTCAGAAGGTGGGTAACAATTGGAAACACACCTGTGAGGAACGGATACCTTACGACTAAAATTTAGTGGCTCCCTCCAGCGGAACCGAGGAAAGCTCGAGTGCTCCATCGACCAACAGACAGCCCCAGAATGGAAGAGAGATAGGAGTGGCCCACGATCACTAGAGATCGAACCTGAGACTTGGAACCATCTCGGTAGGTGGAGTACAGATGGTCAGGTTGTTGTATACCAGATCCAAGAGCGAGTGTTGAAATATTCTATTTGTTACCGACGCTGTCATCGCCACCGGTATTCTTTTACTGGCCAGTAAATCTATTACATGGGACTCGACAGTCTCCTCCAGGTGCAGGAGAAATAGAAAAACAAATTAAGCTTATGTATCAAAAGCTGCTTGCTGTTATACATTTCGTTCTCTTTGCATAACCAAGTCATAAAAAGGTAATCTACGCCTTCAATTTTGAAAAATTGAAAGTTTATAAAGTTCAGATAAATAAAAAGGAATATCTCAAAAATGCTTAACTCCAAAAAATAAAAAAAAATGTTTTTGACATAAATCGTGCTTTAACAAAAACTACATTTTTTATGTACTAAGATTTTGTGTATTCTTTACGGTTTATCATTTACAGAAGAGTCACACAAATAAAGAAGAATTCTGAAGACTTTCCCTTAAAATTTAAGATATGTTTATTTAAGATATATTCATTTTTCATGAAAATATCTCAAACGTTTTATTCAAAATTCTTAGAGCCACTTTTAAAAATATAAATGTTTGAGAGATGCACCTTGGAATAGTAATAATTTATTGAAAAATTATGTTTTGAAGAATCTGAACTCAAATATTTCTTATTCATCGTCTTTTTGTTTTTACGTTATTCCTTAATAGGCACATACACAAATGGTATTTTTTTTCTAAATGCTCTTATACACTCAGAAGATGTCTAAAAATGTATTTAAAATAAAATTTCTGTATGGAATTGTTTGCGTAAAGTAATTCTTCTACTACTTACGAAGTAAAGTTTATTAAGTGATAAACCTGGTTTGTCCTTTATCTCAGTTACATTTTTAATTATATTGATTTTTCTGAAGTTTCTATGTCACACACTCTGGCTATAGACACAGGCTACTTCCACGGTGTATCTTA
>CM060952.1:78243054-78260554 GCA_030765055.1 Mantis religiosa | reverse complement strand
GAAAGATGTTGGAAAGCACATAAGGCGGTAAAACAATCGATATTATTAGAAAACCGTTGGGCTTAGCTCCTGGAGTGACCTTAACTTTAAAGATAAATTAACATTTAATTCCAGTACAGTTTGGGCGTGGCAACGGTAATTTTGTGACGTATTGTTACGTAACATAGTGTAGACAATACCTAGCAGGTGTAAGAAGACCGTCAGATCCCCGAGGATCCGCCTTTGCTCTGTCATTGAATATTTTATGCAACATCAAAGTTTGCGTCAAAGCCTGGCGTATATGCATACCCGCAAAGCAGTCATGCTGAACAAGTTTCCTATAGCGCAAGGGGGAAAACTTAAATACGTTCTTCCGTGCGTCTTCTAGTGCTTCGTCTGAAATATTTGACTTATTATAGTTGTTCTAACTCTGCAATTAGGAATGAGTAAAATCACTGAGTAGTATTTTTTGCCTTTGATACTTTCTTGCATAAAGTGCTATTTTCACAAGAAATTTCTTGTATTGGATCAAAAAGTTTGCTCTATAAATGCACGACACACATGACAGAGTTTAAGTAACGACACAATTTAGAAAATACACATAAAACCGATAACGTTAAATTTATGGTAAGTTTGCGATGTCGCTTGCCTTTTGAGCATCATTACAGCGTGTTCGTCCACCAAAAGCGAAATTACTGGATCCTTCTAGAAGTTTCAGCTTCTTGAACATTCCGATACTGTGTGGCAACTCCAATTAATTAAGTAGTCTGGTGCAGTGAGTTAGTGAGTACCTGAATGAGTTCTGTATAGCATTTCTGGTACAACGAAAACTCCAGTCTTCGGAACGAGTTGCTTTATAGTGTGGTGACGTGCTGCTTTCGACTTTCCGGCACGTAAACAGTCCGGAAGAAGAGGCTTCATCGACGCGAAGGAAGTAAAGTGAATCTAAAAAGAACGTTAAGTGATAGCGAAAAGTGGAGCGGGTTAAAATTAGTAGAGTGAGAGTTGAAGGTCACAATGTTGAACATGATAAGTTTCTCTCCATTCACTTGGACTCAGAAATTCATAAAGGTGTGAATAAATGCATAAATATAAGAAATTCTAAGACCAAAACTTTCATTTGAGCATATCTAGAACATAACATGAAGGCAATATGCAGAATTGCAAAGAAACATGTCCATTTATTTTTTAAGTGTTCTACATTTTTACTCAAGGCTTCGCGGGTGATCAGCCGTGTCAAGTTAATGAAAGTCGAGCTTTCGGCCATTGTACCTATACTCCATGGCCTTTTTCAGGATCTCCATATTATTATTATTCTAACCCTTTTTAAAATGGGCTAAATTTAACAACAAATTATTTTTAATTTGTAGGAACAGCAAGAATTTGAATATTCAGTTTAATGCCCTTGCATGTGTAAAACTATTTATATTTATTTAAGAAGTCAATACTTTTAAAACTATAAATTGAAAATTCGTATTATTTTTAATCTCCGGAAAAAGCATCATGTACATATTATAATTATCTTTCGCATTGAAGTTATTAAAATTACTAGCTTTGAGTTATAATAAATACATAAGCCTTTTATGTCTTTGAGTTGTTACGTCACATGTTCTTAATTTCGATATAATCAAGCCGAGTGTCAAAGGTTTGGTGTTTGCCTTAAAATGCTGACGTGTGTTATTTAACAAATTCTTTTATACTGCATTAACTGATGAGATGCTTTTATTACACATTTTGTTAAGGGTTCAAGAGTTCATGAGTCAGAGGCAATAGTCAAACGTTTATAAAATGGATCGCTTTCAGACCAGTTGCACTTTGGAGAAAAAGCCAAATGGCGTCTAAAAGGTGACGATCTATTGAAAAGCCCAAAATAAGAACAGCGAATAGTTTGGAAATAGTTATAATAAACTTTTTAAAAGTATTTTTGTGTAATTATTTTGTTTTGGGTTACAAAACATGATATGGAATTCATTTAGAACGGGGAATACTTTATACGTTATTGATCTTGGTTTAATTAGATTCGTTGGAGATATTCTTAAGAAATTTAATAAGGTATATTTTTTAATTTTAAGATTAATCAGAGACGAGACTATTTTGAATTTAAATAATTGAACCTTTTATAGTTATTGCATAGACAAGCAGATGAACGTTGTTTATAGTTTTGCGTTTATATATATATTTTATGCATATAATATATATTTTCGGCTTATATATAACTTCCTGCCTTAGGTTTTAGGATTACCGTATAGTTGGTATACAATTTTAGATTTCATATACACAAACGCGTAAGATATCAAAAGAGTCACATACAAATTTAAGAAAAGAATTATTTGAATTATGAAAATCATGGTCAATAAAAGTTAAAATTTAAAGATTTGACAGATAGAATTAATTTCTTGATTACACACAGGCCAGAAACCTTAAAATTGTAAAAAATACACTTGAGTGACCGGAAAAAGTGCATTTGTCATAGGAAAATTAATGTATTTATTTTTGGATTTAATTAATTTAGTTGTTTTTAATTTAAAATGTTCCACGTGCCAAAATATTTTATACCCTACTAGGGATCTTATTTTGCCTTTAACAATCCGTCATACTGAATTGGAGCTCTTAAAATTAATTTTAGTTATACCAGAACCTCCCTATTTTATGAATAACGGACTATGAAGATATTTAATGTGTTAGTTATGAAGTTTCAGAAATGTCTTTAGAAGTGCCTTAAATAATTATTATTATTAGTGAAGTTTTTCTTCAAGTTAGGTAATAGGTCAACATTTTGGCATAGACCATTTTAAGCAGTGGAGAGTAATAAAAAGTTGGAAAAAGAAAACACTTAAGTTTGGAATGTGTTCAAATAGAGCGATGAATATTGTAAATATTAGTAAATCAAAGCAACACATTAGAGTATAAATAAGGAAAGATAAACATTTAAATTTTTACCCTTTCCGAGATTTTTATCTAAATTTGCATATGCATTGTCTTAAATCTGTCTTATTTTATACTTTGCTTAAAAATACGGAGTATTTAATTATCTAGGTGACATTTTAAATGTGAATAATTTAATAAATTAAAAATGCCTACATAAAATTTTGATATGACACACATCCAAAAATTCACATTTGCCTTAAACATTACACATGCATAGTTTTATGTTAATTACCTATGTTAAGTAGAGAAAATTATGGCATTTCAGTAAACATTTTTCAAAATATAGGTTTTAAGGCAACCATATTTCAAAAACAGGTTTAAGAGAAGTATGTCACGTAATTACTAAACTTGGAATTTAAGACAAATAATACCCAAAGACAGGAAATAAAAATGTTCTAGAATATCTCGCACTTGCAATATCTTTTGCAAATAGAAATATGTTAGGTACTTTTCATTTTTTCTAAAACGACTGCAACATCTTTTATTTAAATACCAAACTTTCTTTTATATATATAAAATTTACGTCCTCCAACGTTAAGTCATATCGGACGATGAGTGAATTGGATGAAATGATGCTCAAATGAGTCCAGGGACCATGGAGCTTAGAGTTACCCGACATTAATCTTGAAAGATAAGGGAAAACCCCGGAAAAACCTTATCCAGGTAACTCACCCTGACCGAGATTCGAACTCGGGACCTCTTGAACGTGAGGCAGACATGCTACCACCACGCTACCGAGGAAGGCAAAATAACAAATATTTAACATATTCTTATGAGAAGTAAAACGCAGAGCCTGAATTTTCTTTGAAGTTTCCTTGAAGTCCTCTTCACTTTGAATAGCTTTTGTATAACTGATAAAATACAAGAAATATACAAAAAGTTACTACATAAAAATTTATAACTTTTCAAAGCACCCGGTTTATGCCAAATTTTCTTTTATGTATATGATAACCTTCCCAAATATTATTTTTAATGGGTTTGAATATCTTATATTACCTACCACTTATCCACAGTAAGTAAAAGAAGTACCAAATACCATCCAAAATTAACGCCGAGAATTCACTATAAATACCTGTTTTGAGATAACCTATTTAAATAACTATTTTTAGAAGGTGTGAGTGTGTGAACGGCATAACCGAAAAACGGAAAGTCAGTTAAGTACCAATCAAATTTGACATTTTAATCCAGCATTTTTCAAGGAAATAACACCAAGACTTTTACTTCCACAGCAAGTTACATGGAAAACGAAAAATAAATAAATACATGAATAAATGAATAAGTAAATGAATAAATAGGTAAATAGATAACTAAATGACTAAATAGATGAATAGATATATAAATGAATAAATAGATAAATAGATAAATGAATGAATAGATAAATGAATAGATAAATAAATGAATAGATAAATAGATGAATGAATAGATAAATGAATAGATAAATAAATAAATGAATAGATAAATAGATAAATAATAAATAAATAAATAAACAAATAAAATAATTCTAGTTAAAGCAAATAATTCATGTCAAATCATATTTTAGAAGGGTAAGCATTTCCGAGCATTCAAAGAGAATGGAAAGTGAAGCCGTCTCTTAGCAACCACGTTTTAAAAATCGCTTTACACATACCTTTATGTGTTTTATCGCTTTACCTTTGTGTATTTTTCTTATACGTAGAATTAAATAAATAAATCTGTGTGCACAATTACTATTTCAATCCCAAAATGATGATAGAATTTCGTTAAGCAAAGCTTAGAGTTTTAGGACGTTGCTTGAATTGGTGTAATAGGCGCGTTCCGTAAGCCGGATTTACCGTTAAACACGTGTAACAATGGAAGGGGGTGTGTCGGTCGACTCTTTCACGTTAATTAAAACCGGAGCGCACAAAGCTCGAGTTTCAACTCAAAACATTTCTTTTCACGTCGGACTTGGTTAATGAGGCTTAGGAAACATCCAGTACAGTCCAAACAAGAATGCTGTAAGTTACGGCGTTATTTCTGCGGTCGGACTCCAAGTCAATTTTTCTAAACAACCAATAACACATACTCTATGAAGTGCTATAGGAAGCGAGTGGATAGGTTGACGTGTACCAGTTTTAAGGGTTGTATTATGAAAAAGAAAAGGGAAGACACTTACCTGTGAGGAGCAGTAGCAGGGCCCACGTGGCCATCTTGGACGTGTTCTCGCTCTTCTATTGTTGTCTATTGTCCATTCTGTGATTCACCGCGTACCGTCTTCTATGTTGCCCGATGAGGGTTTCTCGTGTGTGCGGGACAAACTCGTAGCGAATACTGTGTGCTGCGTGCGAAGTTGAACCCGCCAGCGCGCCGACGACATGCGCAATGCACCCCGCACTCCAACCCTCTCGGGTACAAAGTCACCCCCTTGCACCGCGTGGTCTTACTCTTCTCCAATAAATAAGAGCGAATTTTTATTGCTTCAAATTTCCCTTTACGTTTTAATAATTTACATTCTTTTAAGTTGACAAATTGACATTAAGAAGCGATTTAATGCCGGAAGCTGCATTTGCAAAGTTGCAAACCTGTGCAGTTTTGATGATTGCAGTTTTGTCTTTAATTTGATATGCATTTTATCATTTTGTACAAAATACTTATGTTTAAAATTTATCACTTTCTCAACTGCTTATTTATAATACAGAGATCAAGTATTGTATTCTACCCAAACATTAAAAACCGACATTTCATCGAAAATAGACGTTTTGTGAACCATCTAAATAAAATCATAAGCAGTTTTATTTTCTCTAGCACGTACAAAGTACCTAGCGAAACTATTGCGTTGCATCCAAAACTTCAACACCGAGATTTCACCGGAAATACATGTCTTGAGGGCATCGGAATTCTAAATAGAAGTGTAATGTGCATAGTAAATGAAGAAAGCAATGTGTTTCAATTTAGAGATTTCTCGGGAAATACAACTTCTAAAATTCCATGAATCCAAAAACAAAAAGTAGAAAGAGGACGAAATAATAGTGAGTTAAACACAAAACTTGGTATTTAAGGTCTGCGCACTCCAAGGTTTTTTTTTATTTTTATTTTATTTTTATTTTTTGTGATTTACGTCCTCCAATGTTATGTTTAATCGGACGATGAAGTGATGCTCCATGGAGCTTAGAGTTACCCGACATTCGTCTATCAGGATAAGGGAAAACCCCGGAAATAACCTTATCCAGGCAAATCAACCTAACCGGATGCGAAGATTTTCAAGAAAATTCCTTATACTGAATTACTCTTTACATGAGTAATTTTATAAAAGTTTTATTTGCTCCGAAATGGCTCTAAAGAATTTGATTAAAATATCGTATGCTTAAGAGATTTTATATAAAATGAAAATTATATCTTGAATTTTCTGGAAATATCCTCTTCATTATGAATTAATTTTGTATAATTGGTAATATGTAAGAGATAAACAAAATATTGCTACATAAAATGCATATCCTGTTAAAATAGACAATCATTGTTACGCAAGTGGTTTTTTGTTGAATTCTTAGTTTTTGTTAATGCAGATAAGCTTTAAATTCCATTTTACCATTGTAGTATAGAATGGCTATAGCGATAATCAGGATTACAAAGGCCATCGCTTTGTTATAACTTGAAATTGTATGGCCGAGACAGGTGTTCTAGTTTAGAAAAGTATTGCCTAAATATGGGAGAACAGAAAGAGGCTAATCTCATAGTGGCCAGGGGGAAATGATAATCTACTAAAACGTCTGGATGTTTGCTGGTGCTCATAAAACTGAGGAAATACATTTATTAGATAAACATGTAAGAAAAGAAACACTCTCAAAATAGGATGTGAATACTTTAGGGTAACTACAAGAAAATAACTCAGCACATTTTATGCTTCTAATGTGTATTGCAAAGTGTAAAAATATTTTAACATTTAAATCAGCAGCAAGAAATGTTTTTGAAATAGTCCACTCCATAAAAAAGGAACGAAATTCACTAAATCGTGAGCTTTAGCAAGATGTACATTTTTGTAGGATTTTGTCTTAGATGTTAACAGTTATACAAAAGTTATTAGAATGATGAGAACCTCTGAGGGTATTCCCAGAAAATTCAAAGTATTAATTTTATTTGTCATGAAAATACATTAAACACGTGGCATTTTGATCGAAATCATTAGAGCTATATTTGAGAGAGTAAAATTCCATGTAAAGGGTAGCTAGGTTTGGGAGCATTTTGTTCAAAATATTCCTATAATATTTATGGAAGAAATTGTTACGACGGCGTCGAGTGCCTGCCATAGTGGAATTGAGTGAGAGGTAAAGAATTCCACCAGCATTGTTGTGTGCCAGCGGGAGAAGAAAAATATCACTTCATCTAGGGACAGAGGCTGGTGACGTCGCGAAACCGAAAGAAGATCCTCTGTTGTTCGCGTTCAATTTCGGGCAGCTAGAACATTCGGCTTCGACAATGTTCCGTTCCTTCGATGCGAGAAATATTGTTTTCCGGAAATATATCCTTCGCGACCGACAGACTAAGTCAGGGGAGCAGAGTAGTCGTGAATAGTGGGGTAGGTGAGCCTTCAGTACAGAGGAACAGTTGCGCACTACTGAGTAAGTCGGCATGCAGAACAGTGTAAAAGGGAAACGTTTTGTGTGCGTCGAGAAGCAGAGTAGCGCAGAGACAATAAAAAGGAGACTGTGCTACGGAAAGAAACGTGTTGACTCTGTGTACTTGTAAAAAGATAACATGATTGTAATTTGGCATTTAGATAACAAGTCTAGTGACAAATAAAGAGAGCGTAGTACAACTTCGTCTTGTCATTTTAGTCACAGTATTGAACTTGAATAGCAGGTTTGGCTTTTAAGCGACTTTTTGTTTCTGAGGTATGTTGTTAAAGGTCACACGAACAAACATGTGGACTGAATCTTTTACTAAAATTTTCTTTTGTGTTCAAGGGATCTCAAAACGTGTATTTATGATTAAATACTTGTGCTGTATTTTTCGCTGGAACAGAACTTCTCTGTTGTAGTAGAAAAAGCGCAAGGTGAAATTAATTATTTTCCTTTTAATTTCTCATTTATGTTTGGGAAATTTTGTAACATCGCTGGTATATACTGAGTTATGCAGCACTCAAAATGCTATTTTCTATTGCTTCAGTGTCGACACAAATTATTTGACAAAACAAGAACTGTTCATTTAGTTTTTCTTTTCAGTATTAACATATGTTTTTCTGTGCTGAACTTTCAGTTTTTGTAATTGTTTCAAGAGGCTAGCGTTTAGTGTAGTACAGGTTTTAATAATTTCCTGTCTTGAGTGTAATTTGTACCCCCTCGCAAGTTTGCTGCAGGCATAGTAAGAGGATTTGTTAGGGAGCAGCGTGGTAAATAGGTTATTTTACGTGCATGTAGACCGCTAGTCGGATTTTCCAAGGAATATTTATGTTCCGGCCGGCATATATTACCCTGCCTGCGGGAAGGCGCGCGAAGCACAACACAAAAAATAAACTTTTCACATTGAAATCCAAAATACGGCGCCGGTCACACAGAAAATATTTCATGTAGCGCATCGATTTTGCATATATCGGACTTCGTTTGTTTTAGTGGCATTCCTTTCTGACCTTGTTTCGGTTGTAATATTGGGTCAGAGTTTTCTTTCCGTTCTTTTTAACGTTGGATAGCGCTCATCATAAATATTTCAAATTTTATCGAAATAATGTTTCTAAAATTATCAAACTCCCACAGTTCTTCACAGTCTTTCTTTCTTTCATTCTTTCTCCCTTTTGCATCGTATCCGCAAAACGGACAAAAAATGCGATGTAGTGCATTCAATGACTTATTCTAGAAAGCTATACCATCAGGATGGCTCAGACGGTACCATTTGTGACCTGAATTCTGGAGGTCGGGGTTCGACTCCTTTCATATACCTTTCTGACTCGGATCATTTGGCGAATGCTAGGAATGATAATTATAGCCTACGAATTTCTTGTCCCTCTATTTCATTCACCTTTAATCCAGTTTGGCCGTTTCAGGATTCTAAGCATTTGCGGGAATTTCAGCGTGACATAGCAGAGAATTTGGAAATTTGTTCTCAGTAAATTCTCATCCTCGGGATTGGAGAAGTTCTCCGGGTCTCGGTCACTCTAGGGGATATGTAGGTACACGGGGGAAGGGCAACTGACACTGGGGAGTTTCAAACAGCCTGTCGTGATCATCAGGTCGGACGACTTTTAGTATCCTCTCACTTCATCTAATATTCCAGTTATACCCTACCTTTAACTGCAATTGTCATATCGGCGGCCGTTCTCCTTTGGAACATATCGCCTATTGGTGATGGTGTTATCTCGTAAACGTTGAGTTACAGGTAGTTTAGGTTTTAATCAGTAGATCACGCACACATTCACACTCTCATGGAAAATGGGGAATCATCTTGGTTGGAGAAAAATCCCCACCGACAGCCGGGAATCGAATCGGCGTTCCCTCGCACGGGATTTAAACAATTATAACGTTATTATCTGCACTAATATTATGGTATTTTATTTTATCCAAAAAATGATGTCCAGATTTCATCACAAATAACTAAAGATGAAATTAATATTACAAAACTTATAAATAATAATGATATTCAATCAAATATATTAGATGAAATCTGGACGGCAATATAGACATGATGTATATCTGTGTGTATGTGTGCGCGTGTGTGTATATGTATGCAAATTTGTTTTGAGGCCCCAGAACCGAAACAGTAGACAATTTTAGAAGAATGTGCATTATGGACTTGGATTTTCCAATACATGAAATTTAGTAAAATGGGCAGTCAATTACTTATTTAATTCCTTAGTCATACAAAGAGAATGTAATTTCAAAATCATCATATAGGGACTATAATAAACCCTGGCGCGACAACCCTAGGAGGGCCAAGGCCTACCAACCCGACTGCCGGGCTCACGCCCACTTACGCACGGTAGAGGTGGGTGTATCCAACCAATACGGGAGGAGGTGTGGTCAGCATCTTGGCATCTCCCAGCCATAAAATTGGTTTTCGTAACCAAAGCTGCTTACCTAGCGTAGTCTCTTTGCTTTCCTCACGATGCTGAGTGGGTACCTGTGCTATACCCGGGACTGAAATTCCGCTCTCGGGACCATGCACGCTGCCTTAGCCCGCTACGCCACGGCGCAGGACTTATAGGTACTACCGCTTTAAAATATTTGACTGTCACTTTAAGTCTACTTTATTCCCTTGTACCTAGCAAAATGTATATCTTGATTAACATTAAGCAGGTAGAAGAATAAGTGTTGTGTTGAAAAATGCATAGACAAACTTTACTTGTGTTGGAAATTGATCGTTCTTTCACACTAGCTGTGTATAGGACGCACTAAGAAAGGGTAGAGCCAGACTGAAAAATTCAATGCCATAGCCGGTATTTGAACCACGGATCGTCTGGTCTCCGTCCAGCCGCTCTAAACCATTGAACTACTATGGCTAACGTGCCAACATGACATTAAATTCTCCAACGGAATCGTGTTTTCCCGGTAAAACACTGAGAGTTCTCATAAACAAATGAGACAACTACCTTAATGGAGACTTACTATGCTGTAAGTACTTTAAGGCCCAGATACCACTATTAGGTACAATTAATGGAAATTAATTGTTCTTTCACACTATCCGTGTGTAGGACGCACTAAGAAACGGTAGAGCCAGACTGAAAAACTCAATGCCATAGCCGGGATTTGAACCACAGATCTTCTGGTCTCCGTCCAGCAAGTTCTTATATGGAGAGTAATTTTGAATCCACTCATTTATGCTGTATGGTGCGCACACACGGACAAAGCGATCTTCATAGGCGCTTGCATTGTATAAATATATGTGCTTTGTACCTAATAGTGGTCCGAACTATAAGCCCGGACCTTAAAGTATTTACAGCATAGTAAGT
Organism: Mantis religiosa; assembly: GCA_030765055.1. Taxonomy (NCBI): domain Eukaryota; kingdom Metazoa; phylum Arthropoda; class Insecta; order Mantodea; family Mantidae; genus Mantis; species Mantis religiosa. The sequence continues at coordinate 78,249,753 of CM060952.1, read as the reverse complement.
CTGCATTAAGGTAGTTGTGTCATGTATTTATGAGAACTCCTAGTGGTTTACCGGGAAAAACACGAGTCAGTTGGAGAATTTAATGCCATGTTGGCACGTTGGCCATAGTAACTCAATGGTTCAGAGCGGCTGGACGGAAACTAGAAGATCCGTGGTTCAAATCCCGGCTATGGCATTGAATTTTTCAGTCTGGCTCTACCCTCTTTAGTTGTGTTGTTCACCATACATATAAGAAGTGTTAATGAGATGTTAAGCTGAAAATACAGTTTTCTAAACGTATAAGTTAATTTTAACGAATGTGTTTTCAATACTACTTAACATAAAAATTAGAATGTTTTAAGTTTCATTATCATATCTATTTTAGTTTTGAAGTTGTATTTTATTTTCCTATATCAACTGCCCCACAAAAGCAAGTTTAAGTAAGTTTTTAAACTTCTATATCATTTATCTGCTTATAACATATGAATCTGTTAAAAAGTTTGATTTTAACAGCCTTAGTTCTAAGAAAAGTACTTTTTAAATACATGAATTTAAATTTTATAGCATTTTTCAGTGTGATATACCTTTAAAAATTAATAACTTAAATATTATTCGAAAGAAAAATCATTTAAATGATGTTTTTAATTATTTGTATTTTGGGAATGTTCATCACAACAGAGAGATGAATTACGCAGCGGCCAGACGGTACACCTTGCTCCGAATGGGCTGTTACAGTGTTCGGTCAGCTGGGTTTAAAGTGAATATACATTCTGAATGTATGATACTTATGTTCATGGAATACAAATGTTAATTTTGCGAGGTTTATATTAAAATCCAGTGAGCCACCCCGTTAAAGAATTGCTTTTATAATAGAAGTCAAATCATTCATCAGTCTGTTAATACTTATTTTAAATATATGCGCAAGCTCTTATATGGAGAATAATTTTGAATCCACTCATTTATATTGTTTGGTGCGCACACACGGACAAAGCGATACTCATAGTTGCTCGCATTGTATAAATATACGTGTTTTGTTCTCACACTATTGTTTCAGCAAAGGTTTGTGTGTTCGAAGCTCGCCTGTACCCTGCCACAACAAACAAATCAAGGGACAATTGAGCCAGCCATTTAGGGTTAATGCACCTGAGGGACCATCCGTCTCCTGTAAATTATACTGACAGCACAAAGCGCATCATGTCCCCCAGTGGACGTCGGTTCGAGCCTCATCAGAAAATAACGGTGCACACCTTTCGCTCCAAATAGAATCTGTTTAATTGCATGCAGCGCTATGAATAATGTACTACGACGTCAGAGAGCGGCTTAACCCGTCCAGATGCCTTGAGACGACGGCTTTACCTTCATAATACTGTTGTCATAGCAACAAGACGCTTTGTGGTGTACCAGATGTACACCAGCACATTATATACTCTGTTTATCTTGTACATTACTTTCTCTATTATCATGTTCTTAGAGTAAGTATCCGAAAGAGATGGCATCGCAATGGACAGATTCACGGTGGCCACACACTCTCACATGGGTTTTTCCCCTTTTTGGCATGACACAGCCCTCTTCTCTTCCATGTTATAGAACCACTCCAGAGCTGTGTATAGGTGGGCAGATGACGCAAAAGTTTGCGGGATGGAAGCTCCGCCAGAAGGTGGCCGCTAGAGTCTCCCTGCCCCTTTAGGTTGGTTAGGTCGCTGTGAGCGTTGTCAAACTCTTTAGGAACTCTGTCACTATCGTTTTCTATGGTTGTCTGTTCCTTTGGTTCCTTCATCTCAGGGTATTCCATCTGTTACTTGATCTACCTCTTTTTTTGTACTACGTACTTTCAATAGGTGCAGGATGCATAAGATTTTACTAGCTAAACACGTTTTGAGTCCCCTGAATTAAAAAAATAGCGTTTTTACTTTGTGTATTACTCCTAGGCACTTACGAGCACGGAACCAAGAAAACCAAAACTTGCTGATGAGTACTGAAACTCAGTTCATTACACTGACAAGAAATGATGGATCCGTGGATGCCCAATTAACATAAAGAACAAAGTATGACAAAGCCAATGAGGAAACAAAAATGACGGGGAAGAAGAAAGTTTTGTCACAAGGTACAGATGTAGAAGGAGGATGCTATGTTAAAGAGAGAAATGAAATACCGTAAAGAAATCGGAAATAGTATACAACGTGACAAGACAAAGCAAATAGGATAAAAATTTGTGGTGAACGTATAAAGGGAAAGGAATAATGAGCGATTATGGAAGTGTAGTAATGAAGTAAATAACGGTAAGCTTTAAGCGGTAAGTGAAGTGGAAAATAAGAGGTTAGAGTGAATTTAAAAATATACCGAATTTAGTAAGAAAGATAAGAATTAAACAGAAATTAATAGGAGAGTGAATTAAAATAACAGTAGAATATCAGGTAAAATATAGTCAGTTACAGATACGTTTTTGTAACTAATAGAAATTAATACAAGATAGATATTGAGACACAGGGACATGTTGCCAGGAGTAACAAGGTTAAAAAACGATTTGGTAAAATTAAGTTAAATATATGATGAGGGAAATTGTGTATATTGAATATTTACTATAAAAGTGAAAGTGAATAAGGGTTGGAGATAAAATAAAGGGTAGCATGAAGTATGTTCTGAACAATTCAAATGTGAGATAAAGGAGAGTTAACATTCACGTGTGTACATTAAGCGGTAGAAGTAATTGTAGTCTCCATTCCGCGAAGGAGGTCATATTTTCAATTTCTCTACTAGTTAACAAGACAAAGTATCCTACTCCATCCAAAAATACGATACCGAGAGTGCACTAAGGTACACGTGTAAGCAATAACGAAAAATATTGAGCGTCTTCCAGGGAACTGAAACCAAGATTTTATAGAAAATAACGTGGAAAAGCTTTTGACAATTTTATTTTTCTCAAAAGTGGATCAAATGATTTTGATTTAAATTCTGTATGTTTATATAATATTTATGACAGATTAAAATCTATATGTTGAACTTTATGGGTATAACCGCTAAATCTCTCTTGCTTTTGGATTTGTATTTCTAGTGTACCGTAAGACGTAGGCAAAGTATTATTACATAAACAGTGTGGATATTGTTATAGCAAACATTCTTTAACTGCTGTTTGTAAAATTAATTATTACTGAGTCATCGTTCATTATAATTGGTTTGTACTTTCAAATATTTCTATCAATTGGAAAGTCAGTCGTTTTATGTCCTAGTGATACAAAGAGAGCGAGATTTCATGGACTCACAGTGACCAGCTGTATAGGACATTTGACTATCACTTAAAGTCTACTGTATTCCAACATTCGCATTACACGTACAAGGAAGTTTAAATGGTAAAATGATTTCTAGAAATATTTATATCGATTAACATGAGCGTTTTCAAGAATATTTTGTATAAGAATGAGTAGAGAAAGCATGTGAGTATCTTGAAGTTCTCAAATAATGTGTTAGTAGTGAAATCTTGTTTGGAATGCTGTATGTTGCAGAGAAATTATGAACGATTGTGAGGAAGAACAACAGTTTAAATATCCAACGGCAATTAATTAATGTTCTATACGCTCCAAGTACAGCTACCCAGAGGGCTTTTATGGCGAGTCTTCGTCTTTTTGTCGTTTCCTGTGATCAACTATAAATCCCCTGATATTCCTGGAAATAAAATACTCGGATATTGTACTTCTGATTTCCTGGAGACGAGCCATAGGCTGGTAAAACAATTATTAAAATGTTCTCGTCTTCCAATATTATTTGAACAGATTGCCACGACTTAGGAATTAATGGGGCACAACATCCCTAAGTTCGATTCCCGTAACTGAGTTTGCGGTCTCTTCATTTCACTTCATCTTTCGTCTTGGTTGGTTGTTTCAGGTTTATAAGTGTTCTAAATCATTGTTCTACGGATCTAGGGAGGTCTCACCTGTAACCCTGTAAGTGTATGAGTCGACACCGGGGAGTTTCAACGTGAGGCTGTCCGACCACACTCCCCAGGGGATGCACCGTCAAGGACAAAGACTCGCATCGGAGAGTCAAGGAATGTAAAGGAACTGTAACAGTTGTTTTAAATTTGGACCTGAAAAAATCAATGCTGTTTATGTGTTCCGTAATGTTTTTTAAAGTTTAAAAATATTTAAATAATGTTAAATACTATAATGTTTATATTAAGTTTAGGAAGTTAAATTATAAAAATACACATGTAAATTAATTAATCTAGGTTGCTAAAAGTGACGTGAATATAAAAAAATACATATGGTAGCAGGAGAGTAAAATTCAATAATCTTCGTAGAAGGATGCTATCAGAATACGCATGACCGCCGTAGGAGGAAAAGGTGTCTGAAGATGAAAGCAATTTAAGAAAATGTTTGTATTAGCAGCATTCTTATAATTTGAATTGGATCAGATTAAGTTTAATCATCGCAGAAAATAAACTTTTGAAGAATTGCAGCGAGTATTTTTTAAAATTAAAATTGTATTTGAGTAACATAATTTAACTTGCGCTGGACCAACATCTGATAAAAGAGCAATAATAAAAATTTACCATATAGAAAACTAAATACTTTATCAAATGGTGCAATAACTGTAGGAAAATAAAACATTTCTTTTAAAAAGTGGCACAACAAAATGGTGCGGCATTGCACACTAAATAAAGAAAATATAATTTAAAAGTTTCTATTTCAACTGTCGCCGCAACGTGGATTATAGTGATTCTTTCTTCAGAAACAAAAACACCATGAACAAAGCAGTTTCAGAAATTATTTAGCAGATTTAAGCTGGAACTTTACTTGGAAGCAACATGGCCAATAGTAATTCTTTCTGCAGATCTAAAAAGACAATGAACAAGGTAGCTTCAGAAAGAATTTACCAGATTTGAGCTGGAACTTAGTTTGGGAGCAACGTGGGCTATAATAAATCTTTCTTCAGATCTAAAAGGACAATGAACAAGCTAGCTTCAGAAAGAATTTATCAGATTTGAGCTGAAACTTAGTTTGGGAGCAACGTGGGTTAGAATAATTACTTTTTCAGAACTAAAAGGACAATGAACAAAGTATTTTCAGAACGAATTTAGCATATTTGAGCTGGAACTTAGTTTGGGAGCAACGAGGACTATAATAATTCTTTCTTCAGAACCAAAAGGACAATGAATAAGTACCTTCGGAAAGAATTTACCAGATTTGAGCTGTAGCTTGGTTTGGGAGCTCTACAGAAGTTATACTACGATGACAATGTATTACCTGTATCGCCAGATAATATGTATTTTAAGATCTTCTTAGTCTTAAAAACGGCCATCCGTTCGCCTGTGTCTTCCGGTGATTATGAGCAGCATAACTCATAAACGAAAAGTTGTTTATATACCAAACTTTGTGCTTAGCTTCAGCATCTTCCAGTAAGATTTTCATGAGACTCCCCCAGCTGAAGTCACCGTTCTTGTGGAATAATTTTCTAAAATGTTCATTCCTCAAAAATGACAATAGCAATGTTGGTTAAAATACCACAGGTTCAAGATGTGTTCATGGAAAATGAAATGTATATATTGAATTTTCTAGCACTGGTCTCAGATGTCCTGTTTATTCTTGATGACTTTTGTATAACTGAACAAATAGAGACTATTTTATATCTCGTTAAAACACACAATTTGTGCCTGTTTATGTTTTAATCATACAAATAGTGTGGGGGTTTAAAAGCATCATATAACAACCAGTGGTTTAAAACATTTGACTATCTCTTGATTAACATGAACTAGGACAACAAATGCTTTTGGCCGGCCCCGTAGCTCAGTCCGTAGAGCATTTGCCTCCCGTGCTAGGGGACCCGTGTTTGATTCTCGGCTGCAGTGGTGGGGATTTTTTCTCCGACCAAGATAATTTCTCATCTTCCTCAGAGTCTGAAGGTATGAATGAGAGTGCGAATGTGTGCATGATCTAATGATTAAAATCCAACGAATACGAGTTAGCGCCTCCGAAATGTTTCGAAGGAGTACGGCCGTCGATAAAAGAATTAAAGGCGGGTTATGAATGGAACAAGTAAAAGAAAAGAAGTAAATGTTTTCAGAAACAGATAGTGCAAGAGTGAATAGACAAAGCTATATGAGTGCACATATCATATAATTCTGCTCCTCCCCCATTTTTCATGTGGGCAGTCACCTTAAGTCCCATCACTTTCACAAACCAAACCATTTCATTTTAAAAGCCATTCCTGTTTTGCCGCGTATTGCTTCCGTTTTAATTAAATGCGACAAAACGAAACATGTGAAAAGCGCAGCGCGTCAGTTTATGTGCGAATTGTTAATGTTTTATACACAATCAGCGTGTTTAATTTAAATAATGAATCATAGATTTTTTTGTGGCATGTTCTTTTTTTCGTAATACAGGAGCAAAAAGAACTGTGCGTCATTAAAACACATACCCTACGGTGGTTGAGGGGGTGGGGGAATGCATCGTTTGAATATACATTTCCACTCTCTCCTCCATACTGACAGTCAGTACCAACCACTGAAATAATATACATGTTACCAACATAACATATCCTACTCTGTTTTGACTTTTTGAGTCGTCTTGTTTTCGCCGTTTATAGTACGTAGGGAAAGCAGTGTACCCACTTCACTCAAAAACTCGATATCAAGATATTAAAGAAAAGGGAAATAATCATGTTTTGATATTCTCTGAATTAAACAGCCACTTTGACAGGATTTTCCCTACTATCATATACAAACAC
>CM060952.1:78133054-78238054 GCA_030765055.1 Mantis religiosa | reverse complement strand
TCTACCATTGAAACCAGACACGGAATATCGTAAATAGTACCGTAATAGAACATAAATTGAGATTAGCTGGCAGATTCACCACATTTTCAAAGCCGAATATATATTTTAACGTTCCACGTTAAGGACCAGTCCGCTACTGACACCAGACGCGGAATATCCGAGATACCTCCACATCAAGGCTGCAATAGAATGTAAACTGAGATTAAGGGGGCGATTCGCTAAGTTCTTGAAATGGAGCGAACACGCTTACTTTTAATTTTTCATATAAACGACCAGTTCGCCACTAACAAAAGACACAGAGTATCCGAGTTACCGCCATATCAAGCACGTAATAGCATGTAACTTGAGATTAAGGGTGTGACTAAAAGGGGAATGTATACTTTTAATGTGTCATATAAACGACCAGTTCACCACTGACGGATTATCCGAGATACGTCACTTCAAGACCGCAATAGCATGTAAATTGAGATTAAAATAGAGATTTAAAGGAGAACGTATACTCTTAATGTTTCATATAAACGACCAGTTCGCCACTGAAACAAGATAGGAATATCCTATATCCGCCACATCAAGACCGTAATACTATGTAAATGGAGATTAAGATGGAGATTCGAAGGGGAATATATACTTTTATTGTTTCATATAAACGACCAGTTCGCCACTGATACAAGATAGGAATATCCTATATCCGCCACATCAAGACCGTAATACTATGTAAATGGAGATTAAGGGGAGGTTCGAAGGGGAATGTATGCGTTTAATGTTTCATATAAACGACCAGTTCACCACTGATTCAAGATAGGAATATCCTATATCCGCCACATCAAGACCGTAATACTATGTAAATGGAGATTAAGGGGAGGTTCGAAGGGGAATGTATGCCTTTAATGTTTCATATAAACGATCAGTTCGCCACTGAAACAAGATAGGAATATCCTATATCCGCCACATCAAGACCGTAATACTATGTAAATGGAGATTAAGGGGAGGTTCGAAGGGGAATGTATGCGTTTAATGTTTCATATAAACGACCAGTTCACCACTGATTCAAGATAGGAATATCCTATATCCGCCACATCAAGACCGTAATACTATATAAATGGAGATTAAGGAGAGATTCGAAGGGGAATATACACTTTTATTGTTTCAAATAAACGACCAGTTCGCCACTGATTAAAGATAGGAATATCCTATATCCGCCACATCAAGACCGTAATACTATGTAAATGGAGATTAAGGAGAGATTCGAAGGGGAATGTATACGTTTAATGTTTCCTATAAACGACCAGTTCGCCACTGAGACAATATACGGAATGTCCCATGTACCGCCACATTAAGACCATAATATCATATAAATTGAGATTAGAGGGAAATTTTCACCAAATTCTCGAAGCGGAATGTATACGAGTACTTTAAATATTTCATATAAACGACCAGTCCGCCACTGACACCAGACATGGAATATCCGAGATACCGCCACATCAGGACCGTAATAGCATGTAAATTGAGATTAGGGGGGAGATTCGCCAAATTCTCGAAGCGGAATGTATATTTTTCATCCCGCTTTCCTTTTTAAGCGTCAGCAAGAATTTTCCGAGGTGCTAGAAACAGCCACGATGAGGCGCTGGGCTCGCTTACCCAAAGTGGCAGTGACTGATGTAACTCGGCAACGATTCGTACGTGCGGAAGTGCAATTTGGGGGCGTTCGCTAAGCAGAGTTGACCTTCATGAAAGGTTACTTAATGCGTTTTTGAAAACAAGACAAATTATTCTTGATTAACACAGACATTAAAAATTGGTTTAAAGTCTTAATTATTACTTTCATATGCTCTTTTCTGCTCTTTAATATAGTATTATATATACTTGTAATAATATTTGTAATATAGCTTATATTTTAAAAAGTACTGAAAAGTATAACATAATTTCTCCTAGTCCCATACAGATTGATCAAAAAATTTACGATTGTGAATTTTCAATAGCGATGAAAAATACTTTTAGGTTTTGAAACGTATGGCGCATGCAATACATAACTATGCAGCCGTTTTATTGCGTTAGAAATAATATGAAGTGTTGTGTGAAATTTTATTACTTCCTACACTCCTTACTAATGCATCACATCTGTTTTAGAATTACTATAATTTTAGTATTAAATATTTGTAACTTAATTTTTGTTTACGTTTTTGGCAAAGTTCACACATTTCGTTTTCAGAAATAGGTTGTTGCTCTCAGGGGGAAAAAAAAAAATGTGTTGCATGGCAGAAATTTATAATCGCAGTGAAATCTTTATGTAAATCTTTGTGTGTCTAACTTTTCAGGCCGCTGAGGTCCATAGCGGTCATGAAATGAAATAAATTTGGTCATAATTTTAGATTTGTTGGGAGCAGTATATTTATATTACGAGCCGCCACTGAGAACTCCGCTAAGTGACGTGTGATGATGACGTATCGACTGCTGCGGACCGATACATCACCCATCGCATTTCGATTAATTTTTATCACGTCGCAGGGCGCAGTCCCTAGTGGCTTAAATCCATACCTGGCCCTAATGATTTACAATGGAGGTCCAAAATATGGAGGCATTGCAGCACGAGACGCATCAAAAGATTTCAGTTGGTAGCACTGGATGATATGTGTACCGATATTATTAACGGAGAATACCAACTCACTGGGCTTAGCAGAATCTCATGGAGCAGAAAATAGTTGTCTTTACTCCATAGAATATGATGCAAAATAATAGAAATACACTGCAGCGGCTAATAGAATAGAATCTATATTGTCACATAACGTTTACACTGTAAGCCTAGCTGGTAAACTGGTGAGTCGTCAAGTTATACATAAAAGAAATTTAAAAGAAAAACTAATTCTAATGTATATGTACATAAATTATCAATTACAAGTAATGCAGTAGTTATGATATTGTGTCATCCATGAATTCCTGTATGGAGTAATATGTCTTATGTAACAACAGATCTTTTACACTTTTATTAAATAATTTCAGAGTTTTTATTTCTTTGAGTCGTTGAGGTAATTTATTGTATATTTTTATACCCATATAATAGGGTGTTTTTTCATATAATGTTAATCTATGCATGGGGTATTTATGCTGGACTCTTACCGAGTGCCGTAATGATGACGATTTTGTTTTTGGATAAGTTTCTCATAATTTTTATATACATAGGTGGATAACTCTAAAATAAATACTGAGGGCATTGTTAGAATTTTTAATTTTTTGAATAGTGGTTTGCATGAATCTTTAAAGTTAGCATGTAACATTATGCGTATTACCTTTTTTTGAATTTTAAAAACAGTTTCCCATTCCGATGCATTTCCCCACAATATTATACCATAGGTCAAGATCGAATGAAAATAGCTGTAATATATAATTTTTTTTGTTTCTATATTCATCATATTTGTCAGGCATAACATGTTATAGCAGGCCGAATTCCATTTTTTGGTTATATGTTCAATATGGATATTCCATTTTAAGCATTCATCTATGTGCATTCCTAATATCTTACTATAACCCTTTATTGTAGAACTATTATTATTGTCTACATTAACTTGTTTCAGATTAGCATTAGCAGCAGTTTTAAATTGTATAATACTAGTTTTTGTTTTATTTAAGCTCATACCATTATCAGTGAACCATTTGTCTAAGTTATTTAATGCATTGCTTATATCAATTTGCAAACTATTATGACTTATATTTTGTAAAATAACTGATGTGTCATCTGCATACAATATTGGATACCCATTTATACTTTGAGGTAAATCGTTAGTGTAAAGTATATAAAGCAGAGGACCCAGCACAGAGCCTTGCGGTACACCACTGGTATTTTCTCTCCACTTTGATTTATAAATTCCAGTGCTACATTTACTAATTACACTTTGTTTGCGATTGGACAGGTATGAATGAAACCACTTTAAGTTTTGATCTTTTATATTATAATATTCAAGTTTTTTTTAAAAAAGAATTTGATGACTTACGCAGTCAAAAGCCACAGTAAAACAAATTTGGATTAACATATACTTCATAATTTGAATCACGTTATTTTGTTCCATTCAGTCTAATAAAACTATTCCTCTCTCTACTTCTTTATAGTAAAATAAACCTTTATTAAACATTCCGTTGGCGGGTAGCTATGGGAATATAGTAAGCGAAAGTGATTGCATATTTGTTAAAATCAGGTAGCTCAGTGATGGTTTTGAAATTTTTGAAATTGTTTGTTCCAAGCCTAATGACGAGAGAAATTTAATAGCAATATAAACGTGGAAAAAGGTTTAGGTAACTGGATATTGAAATGAATATTAAGAAATATCTTAAAATGATTACCTTCACACAATATACACACTTCTGAGGTCATTCATAGAAAGTTTAAGATATACATTTCATTTATCATGACAATGACTTAAATATAGGTATTTTATTCAAACGCATTTGACAATTTTGTTACAATGAAAATTCACGAAAGTTTTCCGTGCAAAAGGTAATTAGGAATGCACACACGCACATCTTTTAGGGTAGGGGTTTAAGGAGTGTGTATCTCGGATATAGTTAGTTAGTTACTAACACTCCCCACATGGCAACCTTGGCCTTCGGGGTAACCTCACCCCACCAAGTGATGACCGGACCCATTTCTCAGGTGGAGGCACCCAGAGGGCGGTGTCCATTACCTCCGATGATAGGGTGATAGTGAAGATGGCGGTGAGGTGAGAGGACCTACAGTTTTTACCGTGGACTCCGAACCACGTTGGGCATAGGGGATACTTCACGTGTGCTAGACAGAGGTGAAGGCGTGGATAGGGCCGACTTAAAATCGCCAACCCCAGAGCCGGGAATCGAACTCGGGACCCTTAGAACGGGAGCCGCGAACGAAACCACCGCGCTACCCCGGCGCCCGTATCTCGGATATTATCGGTGAAATCTCACGGTGGAACATTTGTGTGGATTACCTACATAAATTTCTCTACTATAATACGTACTAGAGAAATAAACATACCCTTTTATCATTTACTGGACCTCAAATGATTCACTTCCATTAAAATCTCACTCTCCACCTTTTTCTTGGCTGGAATAAAGTACTTTTAAATGAAGATACTTATTTTCATTCAGGGAACCTCAAAACATGTATTCCAGTAAATTTCGATATCGATGTTATGGGTAGATTTGTATACTTCCACTACCTTACTGTACGTTGTAGAGAAAGCGAAGCCGGCTGATATGTCCTTAAATTGCAGATAAACATTGATGTAATCTTAATTAAATTGCACTAGTGCATGTGTTATTAATTTGGAAAATATTTGTAGATTGTTTTTCGCGAGCGCCCTCCCCCTTTGTGCCGGCCGATAATTGAACTAGGGGTGTGGATTGTTTACAGAACGGCCCGCTTTTTAAGGGTAATGAGTGTGAAATTACAAGTGTGTGGGGCTCGATTAGCATATTATTGGAAAAGCGATCTAGTTTTGCTTAACGGCCACCAGATGGGTTTGTACTTAGCGGACAATACTGGGATCAGTGTTGCCAACTGGCCGTGTTCTGGGATAAACTTAAAGCTTTCGCTACGTACAAGGCGGCGCACAAATACAATCAGTCTGTAATAGAATAAGGAAAGAGTACAACGCCGAGAAATATCTTTTCTGCTATTTGGTGCTGTACTGCGATACAGCAAATGAAAGGTGTACACCTCTGACTAGTAGGCCTATGTCACTGGTAGAGGAAGAATAACATGCTCTATTATGTGTTTCAAATGGAAAGAGTTCTCGCCTACAGCGAATCAGATGCATTAGAGCCTTCAGCGTTGCCGCCTCGTTACCCCCACTCTTTTAATATTTCTGTCTCTCTCTCTCTCTCTCTCTCTCTCTCTCTCTCTCTCTCTCTTGCGAGTCTTCTTGGTGCTAAACGCAAGGAAACGCAAACTGAATTTTCCAAAGTTTTATAATAATGCAGCTGCTGAAATCACAATTACAACAGGGATCTTCGTATATTACGCTCATGTTTTAAGCATAAACGAGGTACGTCCAGAAAGTAAGTTCTGTTTGGAAATAAAATTAAATTGTGTACAGACACAGAAAAATTATTTATTGCACAAAATTCTACAACTCTTAAACTACTTTTCCACATAACTGCCGAAATGTTGCAGGCATTTGTCATAGCGCGACACAAGTTTTTGTATACATTCTTCATAGAAGTTTGCCGCCTGTGTCTTCAACCAGTTGGAAACATTTTCTTTCAGCTCTTCGTCATTGTTAAAGTGTTGACCACCAAGGAAAGATTTGAGATGCAAAAACCGATGAAAGTCGCTAGGAGCGAGGTCAGGGCTGTACGGGAGTGGTCAAACACGTCCCAGCCAAATCCCTGTAGGATATTTTTCGTCGCATTTGCAGTGTGTGGTCGTGCGTTGTCGTGAAGAAACACATAGTAAATTTCACAAGCGGAGGGATTTTCAATCAACACCGACATTGTAAACAAGCACAACAAAGCGTACGTGGCTGATAGCGATCTCACAATGGCGCACGTTTCTTCTCCTTGATGCAGAGCGTCTACCGCGCATGTGCGGAACTGTGATCGCAGCGCTGCAGCGGAGATAAATTAAAACAGAACTTACTTTCTGGACACCCCTTGTAGTTTAAAAATAATTAGGTATAGTTTATGAATTACTTATTTTTCTAATCTAACGAAATTGCCAGCGGTGCAACCGTATAGCAGTGAATGTCACTTACGTGAAGAGATAATTCGTCATTGTCATTGTCTTCATCGTCAGAGTATTGCAAATTTATGATGATAGGTTCCAAAATCGCGTCACGTGCTATTTCTTTCCAAAAGTCGTCTTCTTGTCTTTATTTGATGTCTCACGCAGTTTTGTTGTTTTGTTGCTTGTCAATTTATTCGTGAATAAGTCGTTCAACTCCAGTCAGTTTAAAAGTATTATTTCTGTTTGCAACATAAGTTGAGCCCACATTAACTCAATTGGATTGTTTTGGCAGTAGTGAGGGGGAAGGTGGTTTATAAATACCTCGTGTCTCATTTCAATTGCAAGTTGATCCAGCTGCTACACTTTCCCTGGTTTTTAAACGGAAGAACAACTGAATAATGCTGCTTTGAACTCTCTAGAGTATATAGAGATTACGAAACCATTCATAAACAATGATATAATGTGACCAGACAGGTTTTGCCAGGCCAGTAGGAAGTATATTGTTTCCTCTCGTTCGAATTTAACCAACACGTTAGCTTATTCAAATTCTTTTATCACGTCGTGTAAAACGTTTACGTTTCAGTTCTTAGTAATTACAAATATACGTACACGCATACATACCCACCAATAATGCCATTCATTATATTGCTTACGACCTGATGCATTGTTATAATATAATAGTACTTTTTTGTATTAGGAAAACTGTGTGAGCTAAAAATATGAGTTTTCACGGTTATGTTAAATACATTACTCTCTACCTACCTCATGGATCAGTTTTTGCAAAATTTGAATTTTGGTCTTAGCGCGGATAGTATTTATTAGAGATTGATTAGGTTGGCGCTAGTCACATACCACATAGGGGGAATGCAATACGACAACACCGCAGGACTCCGATTGGTTGTTCACCTAGTAGCGCTCAAGGACAAACATCATTCCATTTGAAACAGATAATAGTTCATATCTCTCATAGCTGCTAGTTCTTAAGGTAATGTAACGATCTAATAAGTAAATAAAACTATTAATGTCAAACATAATTCATTTTTTCTTTAAGAGGTCATTAAAAGAACATTGGAGTGTAGGGTTGGAGTGAAGCTGTGGCAGAAAAGAAGCATAGAAGGGCGCTTTGCCTTTTTTGTTTGTTATTCTTTTAATTTAAGGAATATGTTGCTATAAAATATTGAATAAAAGGAAAATAATCATAAAATTTAAAAAAGGTAATAATTCATTAATGAAAAGCAGGTGTCAGTCAAACGTTTTGACACATGGAGCATTAGAGTAATGAAACATATTGGTAAAAAGAAGGTTTAAAGCACACGACTCATAACATTGCAATGTACATCACACTACTGTGTCTATGAGTGTTTCAGAGTGATGAGTTTTAGTAAAACAACTGAAAGTATAGAGTGAAAATTACAATTTTTGCATTTTTCCAGATTTCCATCCAATTTCACAGTTACATTACCATAATACTGTAATCAACTTCATTCTATTCATTCAATCTTTATTTTTATGTAAATTTATCATTACACTACGATCCATCATTGGTATATGATCACTTTGGTCATGCAAAAAAGATAGAATTATTATAAAGACATTACATATCGACCAGATGTTCAAAACATTTGACTACGAAAGTCTACTGTATTCCCTTGTACCTACAATAAGTTAATGTTTACCTTGAATAACATGAAGTAGATAGTGCAATAAATTTTTTTATACGGGTAGAGAAAGTCATATGAGTGTAACACATCCATGTTTTTATTTTGCAGTAATGAACGCGTATAGATAACAATTTCCGACACACCTTGTTTGTTATACGTAACCGCTATTAACCATGCGCGTCTATGGACTGAAATATTTTTAACATTACTTGATATTCTAGGGAAATATCGTCTGTGTTGGCAGCAGTGAAACAAAAGCCGACCATAACTCTGTGTGCTCGGTAAAAACAAACGCTGTTACATATTTCAGTCCGCAACGGCATCTCATTGTGTCAGCGATACAACAGTAGGAAAAAAGTGAAGTATAAAAGTTACCATAGCGACAGTGTGTTCACCAACGTGGCATACGTGATCATTTATATCTGTCTTATCCAGAATCCCATTGTTTCTTTCTAAAATAACGGGGTTGTACGAGTAAATAAGGATAGTGATTTACAAGTAGCTTGTCATTACCTAAGCATAGTAGTCTATATCCTACAAGAGCAACACTGAAAATCAAACAAGTATTACCTTCAAAAATATAAATTATTTTATTGCTCTTCAAAATATCTCAGAAGTGCTTGAAAGCAGTTCTTGAAACAGTGATGTCACTATTTCCAAGACAGTTCAGACACCAGGTTTATAATATAATGTTCCACTGCTTCAATCTGTTCAACACTTTATCAGATCGTTTGCTGTAAATGGCTTGAATGTTTCGATTTATATACCACTTGCCAGTAATGGTACGTCAACCTTTTGTGTTTCAGAGCAAAACCGCAGGGAAAATTCGTTGGACCTTCAGATGGTGTTCGAAATAGCTAATTGACTTTTTTCAGTATCATTTCAATAATCAGCACAATTAACGACATTTCACACCAAACTGAAGTGCCGTCTTGGAATTTTTACACAGATTTTCTACTACACAAATCAATTCGTTGTTGTTTTTGATCGGAAGTCAGTTTATGAGGAATCCATAGACAACAAAGATTTTTCATGTCTGTTGATGTATAATATTTTGTATTTGACTCCATACCATTGTTCAATGTGACCGTCAAGCATTGCTCGAACAACACAATATTTTCATCAGTAGCCGCAGCTCTTAGACGTCCTTCACGAAATTCATTACCACCACTTACAAAACCTGTTTTTAATTCGCTATACCAATTATAAATTGTTGGCTTAGGTGGATATTTTCATTGCTTAGTCGATAGTGATAATTTAGAACCGTAAAATATCATATCCCGGAAATGTTTTCTAGTCAAATTCATTTTTCGATCAACACAAAATCTTTAAAGGACGAATGAAATTTGCTTGTATTGGCTAATTATAATTGACAAATAAAACCAAATTGCATTCGCCTCTATAAACCTGCCACTCTGAGCATTTTCATTTTCGCTCTTGGCATTATATAAGTCCAAAGTTTTTCTATATTGGTCAAACGTTGTCAATTTGTAATTAGTTGGAAGCTTATAATTTTCACAAAATTAAATTTGATTTTGTGTTAAGAAACGCATTTTGCTCTGAAGCCTCTTTATCAGGACTGACGTTATTTTACTGGCCGTAAATCTACAACACCAGCTTTACTTCCTACCCAAAGGAAGTCATGTTCTTTACGTCCAAAACATCCATTGCCCTCCGCC
Organism: Mantis religiosa; assembly: GCA_030765055.1. Taxonomy (NCBI): domain Eukaryota; kingdom Metazoa; phylum Arthropoda; class Insecta; order Mantodea; family Mantidae; genus Mantis; species Mantis religiosa. The sequence goes on along the minus strand of CM060952.1, from coordinate 78,228,023 downwards.
AGGTTTGAACACCAAACTCGGGAACTACGGACTAGGCTGTGGAGGACTGCTTCGTTGAAGAAGGTAGAGGTGTGAATGTAACGCATAACAGATTTTTAATTTTTTGTTATTTTGATTTAAGGACCTTCAAAACATGTATTTCCAATGAAATCTCGATGTGGAATTTCTGGTTGAATACAAGTTTTCATAGAAGAAGTCAAAATTGGTTTGCTACATGAACGAAGAGGGGTCTTCCAACGACTTTTCGGTTTGTAAATCTGTTGTGAAAGTCGTTAAGGTAATAAATGCTTCACCTTGATGACGTAATCAATTGGCTGGGTGGTTGCCACGTCATCAGGCGATATCTCTCCGCCTGTCACATACACCACTGGCAATGTGACACGATTAAGCAAATTTATGATCATCCATCAAACAACTCTCAGCTAATTGCTGCCATGTAGGGCAGGCGGTCAACGTCTTCACGATAATACTCTGATATTCGAGAAAATTACACAACCATTATATTTAACTTTAACTTTAATACATTTTGCATACATGATGCCAATAAACCGGGTTTTTATAACGTTCCAGTGCCAACTTAAAGCTCGTGGTTCGGTTTTACTCTTAGGGAAATTAACCATCCTACAAAACGTAAATTGGTTTCTATTTATGGACGCTCTTCACCACCGGGGAAACCATGCTAAGAAGGCCCGAAAAAATGCGACGTTCGTCGAGCACATTGAACCCGTAACCTAGGGAGCAGGACTAAATTACAACGCCTAAGTTAATATATGTATGTAATCGGGATGACAGGGATTACACAAAAGTTTTCTAGTATGAAGAGAACTTTTCAGGATATTTCCATAGAATTCAAGATATACACTTCATTTGTCATGCAAATATCTTAAATATATACTTTAATCAATCGTTAGAACCATGTTTGAGAAAATCAAAGCGTTTTATACAAAGGGTAGTGGTGTGGGGGGGCCTCACATCCTTGGCAAATGCTGAACCAAATTCGGTATTTAACCATATATTAGTTATTCACAGTCGGGCGTCTGTACCTTTTGATGCAGGCACCTCAAAATGTGTATTTCCAGCGAAATCTCTGATATATTTGGGTGGAAGGCAGTACTTTCACTAAATACTGTAAGCACGTAGTAGAAAAAGTTAAAATATTTTGGGATTTTCTGTAGTGTTAAACAAACGCTAACGTTTGATTTAAAGCCTCAATGTACTTTTTCTGGAAGAGTGAGTAGAGCGAGTCATATGAATGCAGCAGTTTCATTCGGGTAAATAAGCGGGCCGCACAATCCTAGTGACAGTTGATGATATGCGTCCGCAATAGAAAGGTAATAAATATGTACATAAGTAATATGAATCGGTATCTACGACCCTCATGGACAAGCTTATTACGTTTAATGAATGATTCATCATTTTACTTCCAACCAGACCTCTTTATACATATATAGAATAATTTAATTCTTGCTCTAAGAGGAACAGGTATGGTCATTACCAAGAAGGTTAAAATAATGACATTCAGTTTCTTTTTAGAAATGAAGGATACTTCGCAATAAAACTATAATAGAAACTAAAATGTAACCTCCTGCACACTTAAACATATCTTTTTTTTTTAAATATTCATTTTTTATAAGTTATACATATTTCTTAAATGATCCGCTCTTTTAATCTTAAAGTATATAGTTTTTACTATATATAGCCTATAACTTTTTATTCATACTAAATATATGTTAAAAGGACTATGTTAAAGTGTGTAAATTTGGGCTTACGAATATGATTTTTCCGAGAAAAAATTTCTGTAAAAAATAATAACTTGTAGAAAAGTATGAAATCATTTTTCAAGCATCGTAAAGTTTTTCAATTGCACGAAGTTTTTGATTTTGAAGTTTTAATATCTATGAAAAAGATGTAAAACGTGGGACGGGTGAATAGTGATGAGAAGTAGGTTGTAAAGCGAGCATCCCCACCACACGATTTGCTAAGCACTTTAACCTTCTTGGCAATTAAAAGGACTTCATTTAGACTGAGTGTGAACATGTCAAAATGTAAAGTTAATGATGGCCAACACATCTCTAATTGTTTTCTTCCCTTTCCCTTGCACCCTCGTTTCCTTACGATCTGCACGTTTCCTCTAGTTAATGTACAGGTCTGTACCTCGTATATAAGACTTCTGCATGACACAAAAACAAAAAGTTTTGAATATACTAAACATGGTATTTACATTTAAGCATTTTCCAAGGACATGGCAAAGTTTTTCAAGAAAATCCCTCCGTTCTAGACCACCCTTTACATGGAACATCCTTTTGTTTATAAAAAAGAGATAGATTTTCTCAAAATGACTAGTGTCTTTTTTATTAAAATACCAAATTTTTAATATATTTTTATGATGAATGAAATGTATATCTAAATTTTCTGTAAATATCCTCAAAAGTCCTTTTACTGGTAAACCTTAAGAGAGAGACTTAATCTCACCTTATAAAACCGTACAGATCGTTAAAACTTACAATTGATATCAACTACATTTTTTGTGGGATTATCCATTCCTCAGCTATTTCTTATTTGTTTGAATTTCCCAATACTTGTAGCCTTGTTTTTTTTTTTCAAAGGGAAAGTATTTCCTTTTATTTTCTTTTAAATTCAGACCATACAAAGATAATGTAATTTTAAAGCCCTCACAGACTGACCAGCTGTTTAAATATTTGAGTGTCCATAGTATTCCCTAGCACGCTCTCTAAAAGAAAGGTACATATGGAGCGACCATTGTTTGTTAACAACGCTATGGGATCAGTAGACCAGGGTCATAGTCTAACGAGACAACCTCTAGAACAGAGTCTGGAGCGGTGAGATAAAACTGCCGTCGTTCTACCCAGCGGCTACTACCACACCATCGGAGCTGCTTAGAGACGTTGAAGCAGTCCACGTTGAGGCGCGAGCTTCCGTGTCATCTGTCCGTACAGTGTGGGAAGATGAGAAGGAAACGATAAGGATAAATATTAAACAAACCGAGTATTGCGAGTTCCACACAGATCTATTGCCTCTAACACTCCCAGGAATGAAGAGACGGAGAGTTGCAGAGAGTTCACCATTCCCTCTACACAACTGAAAGTAAATAATGGTATAAAAATCAGCTGTTACCTCTCTTGGTAAAGGCAAAATATCACTTATCCTGTTTCAACTCTCACCGTTAGTAAATCCGACGCAGCCTCTACTGCCAGACAGTATTTGGTAACAACATTGACTGCAGGTTTAGAAGTATCCGATTAATCAGCCCAGTAATCCTCTACCTAAGTTTAGCATATTTTACAGATTCTCGGAGCAGTTTTGAAGTAATAAACATTAAAATAGTTAAGTGGAGAGATATTATTGCTTGTGCGTGTAGTTTCTGGATATCCAATATATGCAGGTAGCAGCATATGAGAGTTGAAATCACCAAACAGAGGAAATTAATTCTGCTCGGGTTTTTTGTGGCACAAGAGAGGGAATGTAATACGTTTTTATGATTTTTTTGTTCCTTTGTGAGGTCAGTTCAAGTAGAGCAAAGAGGCTCTGAAGGGTTGGTCGGTCGGTCGTACAATCGATTTCACTGTGCCACTGTCACTAAAAAATGTGAACGTTCAAAGAAAACTAACGAGCCTACTTTATACACGTGACTTCTAAAGTACTCACATGATTCTCTTTACTCTTTATTCTATAACATATTCTCAAAATTATTTGTAATTATTTAACTATGCTTTTCCTTAAAAGTAAAAAGAAAAAAGGGGATACATAGACTTTAACTGATAGTTAAATATTTCAAACACCTGATCGCAAAGTGTTGCCTTTGGTTCTCTTTTTATGGTCATGGGATAAAAAATATCTGATGTGCTGCACTCACATGGCTTTCTCCGCTCTCGTAGAAACAACAGTTACAAGCATTCATTCCTCTATCTACTTCAAGATAAACATCTTACTGTAGGTACAAGGGAACGCAGTAGACTTTAAGTGATAGTCAAACTTTTAAACAGCTGGTCCCTATGTGATATCTTTGTACTTACATTCTCTTTGTATAGTCAAGAGATAAAATGTACAAATGACTGCTCATTTAAGAAAAGTATAACCATTTGGAAATTCAGCAAAGAACAAAATATATCTGGGAAATGTTTAGCTCCACAAAATCAGTTTTAATTTGAAACAAACTGGATGCACACAACTTTAATTTGTATTGCAAATATTTCAGGGAAAAACATCAACGTCATTTTTGAGAAATCACATATTTTAAAAAGTTTCCCATGTAAAGGGTAGTTTGCAGTGAGGGAATTTTCTTGAAAATCTTAGTGTCGCAGGTATCCTTGGGAGATGGTTAGTTTAAATATCAATTTTGCTTTTTAGCTGGCTTTTCGCTTTTCAGTATGTTGTTCATAGACACATGGGTGGAATACAATACTTAAACCTACAGAGTTTCATAATAAAGGTTCTCTTTTTTGTATTGCAATTATTAAATATTTATTTTAAAGAATTAAGGGACGGTGTCGTCGTGGACAGCCCGCTTGCCTCTCGCTAAGGCGTTAATAGAATTTGTGGTGGACAAAGCGGACGTGTGAGTGGATTTCCTTCATCATCTCCTTCCTCACTTGGTACTTATCACCATCTGATCCAGAGAAAGAAAATATAATTCAGATATTACTTTTAATGGTTTTATGTTGCAAGTAAAGTGAACGCTACAAAAAGAGAGTACAGCCTTACACTCCATACCTGGCCCACTGTTAAAGGAGGGGATAAAGAAGAAAGGGACTGCGTATGTTGAAGTGTCCAGGGGGCGCCTAGAGCGAGAAAACTTTTATCATCGCCGAAGGCATGCCGGGCAACCTTCCTTTGTTATTTCTGTTCTACGGCCGCAAAGGTTTTACAACTTAAATGTTTCGTTCCAGGGCATTCTCTACAGGTTTTTATCACCAAAAGTTTGTGACTTTTGTGTAACATCATATCGACAATACAGAGCTCGTTAAAACATTTCAATTAATGTCAAATAATATCCGTTGTGCTTACTATTTCCAAGACAGTCCTTATTTGTTCAGTTTTTATTTTATTTTCAAATGGTAAGTCGCTATTTTCCTTTCCCGTGATCATACAAAGAGTTGGAATTCCAAGCTATAGAATAGAGAGGGTGGTTTTTCACCTAGAGGTAGCGTTTGAGAAGCCCAAGTTTGATTCCCGATGACAGCACACACTGTATTTCGGTTTTTCGTTGCTCTCAGTGATCGGTAGGCGAAAACTGGGGTGGCTCCTCATCTATAACGATTACATTTACATCATTTTCCTCTCATTCCATATCCTTCTTATCTTTCATTTTTTATTTTGTGATGCTTCCTCAAAAGAAACAATAGCTCCGTGCTTAAATGTGTGGTCATTTCTCCCACATTATACCTAACAACCAAATGTCAAGCACATACAGCAATATTTTGTACAAAAATGAGTAGAGCAAGCCATATGAGTGAGCACTTTACAATCTGTTGTTTGCACTCGTGTATAAAATCTCATTTTAGCTTGGTGTATACGTGTAACCAAGTGAGGTTTTATCTAGATTAAAAGTAAATGTGGGAATAAATAATGGGAAGTTAAATTGTTTGTTTTCGTCGGACACATCCAGGGGCACGAACCCAGTGATTGTGGAGAACAATAGAATCGTGGTTTAAAAACCAGAGCAATTTTAATCAGGAGTCTCATTCAGTCAGTCATGTGAACCCTTCTTCTCTGCACCACTCAGGTTGAAACAGAAACAATTAAAAAACGCGAGGCGAGGGGTAGAGGATTTCTAACAAACGGGATTCATTCCACGGCAACATCCCTTAACGAGCACTACCTCCCTCCCTTCCGTTATAAAGAGAAAGGGGTGGAAAAAAACACAAATAAAACTTTTCCAACTCTGTAAACTTCTGGCTCTGTGTATGAAAAGAGTCAAGCCTGGCTGTATGGTAGATGTAGGTATACCTGGCAGCGTAACAAGAAGGTGGCCTACTTCCCTGTTACCATGGTAACACGTGCCTCCTCCTGGGCAACTCATTCTTAAAATTCAACTTGCACCACATGTTGTCATTAGCTTCTATCACGTATCTACAGTGTGGCAACATGAATGTTTCGTTTCGACAGCGTGTTGTCATTGAAGTCTTAGACAAAGAGGAATATCTGGTGCTGCAATTTATTTCGGACTTGAACAATGTGCTGTGTTAGCAGCTGAGTGAAACATTTCTAAGGCGGTCGTCTTCCAACTGTCTCCAGGTAAGACAACAAGGAAAGAGTTGATGAGAATAGGACATAGTGCAGTGCAAAAACTGATTGAAAGCTGAGGTCCACGATTATCACCTAAAACCTTCTTCAGGCATTTCATAATGAAAATGGTTATTTTGTGGCGAGTATTGTGTTAGACGATGAGTCTGAAAGGAAATGCCGGAGTATGAAATCACACCATTTCTAACGGAATTCTATCGTAAGGGTATTTTAAAAACGTGTACAACAATGGAGACTATGTTGAAAAGTGACAGAAGGGCCTAGAGATTAGGATGATATACTTGTTTTTTCTAAAGAATAACGATTAATGTTTTTAAACATTCGTTACGATTTTCAGTGTTCACATAACGTAAACGAACAGACCACCAAACAGGTGACTGCGTTTTCTTTATATTGATATCACTTAATAATAATAATAATAATAATAATAATAATAATAATAATAATAATAATAATAATAATAATAATAATAATAATAATAATAATAATAATAATAATAATAATAATAATAATAATAATAATAATAATAATAATAATAATAATAATAATAATAATAATAATAATAATAATAATAATAATAATAATAATAATAATAATAATAATAATAATAATAATAATAATAATAATAATAATAATAATAATAATAATAATAATAATAATAATAATAATAATAATAATAATAATAATAATAATAATAATAATAATAATAATAATAATAATAATAATAATAATAATAATAATAATAATAATAATAATAATAGTAATAATAGTAATAGTAATAGTAATAGTAATAATAATAATAATAATAATAATAATAATAATAATAATAATAATAATAATAATAATAATAATAATAATAATAATAATAATAATAATAATAATAATAATAATAATAATAATAATAATAATAATAATAATAATAATAATAATAATAATAATAATAATAATAATAATAATAATAATAATAATAATAATAATAATAATAATAATAATAATAATAATAATAATAATAATAATAATAATAATAATAATAATAATAATAATAATAATAATAATAATAATAATAATAATAATAATAATAATAATAATAATAATAATAATAATAATAATAATAATAATAATAATAATAATAATAATAATAATAATAATAATAATAATAATAATAATAATAATAATAATAATAATAATAATAATAATAATAATAATAATAATAATAATAATAATAATAATAATAATAATAATAATAATAATAATAATAATAATAATAATAATAATAATAATAATAATAATAATAATAATAATAATAATAAAAACGTGACACTACAGTCCATATCAGTCAAACCGGACTGCTGGCCTCACGCCCACATATGCAAGGTATAGGTGGGCGATCATCCAACCGACACAGGGAGGAGATACGGTCAGTATCTCCACATCCCCCAGTCGGAAAGTTGGCTTTCATGACCAGGGCCGCTTACCTAGCTACTTTCCTCACGATGCTGAATAGGCACTGGTCCTATACCCGGGACTTGAAATCCGCACCCCTGGGGTGGGATTGAACCCGGGCGCATTCCGTGGCAGGGAACCAAGACATGGTGCCTTAGCCCACTATACCACGGCGTAGGATTGATATCACTTGTACTGTTATTAATTCTTCTCAATAAGATTTTCTCTATAAACAGCGATGAGGTACTTCTAATGTGACAACGTGGAAACTAATGTTTGTGGTTGTTCACCAATGCTTTTGTATAATATTTTCTCATTGTAACTATATTTTCCTCAGACACTAAGTATAACATTAGTGTGTTTAATATTAGTATAGATATATAAAGAGTAATACGTGAAAGGTGGACAAATATTTACTGCCCAAAAATTGTAGAGCCTTTTACAATTCCTAACTTTTGTCAACTGTTTTATGACATCAACTATTCGTTTTGCTTCATTGGAATTTTCCTATACGCTTTAGAAGTACTAAGTCAGTTGTTTCTCATGACGTCGTGAGTAGAGTTTGGAATGTTATTCCTCTAGTACCTGCACAAAATGAAACTGTTTCTGAAAACAATAATCTGTATTAACACAAGTAAATAGAAAAATAATCTGATGCTTTCACCTACGTTACTTTCTCTAATCAGACTAGTCCAAACTATTCTTAAAAGTGCTCATAGAAATTGTCTTATGACATATTTCTATATACGCAAGTGGGAATAGGAGGATACAGCGCCCGCCTCTGTAGCGTGGTGGTACCGTATCCGCCACATGTCAAGAGATTCCGAGGTCAGGTTGAGTTAGCTAGATGAGGTTCTTTCTGAGGTTTCCCTTTACCCTGAATATGAAACTCTGGTAACTCTAAGCTCTATGGACCTTCGGTTCATTTGAGCATCATTTCACTCACCGTGCGATATTACATAACGTTGGAGGACGTTAAATAAAGAGAGAAAGAGAGGACGAGAAAATACAGTAGCCTTAAGTCACAGCACACTCTTTTTTTAAGAGCTGACCACACTGTAATAGCTTCGAAATTTTACATTGCTAATACAAAATTAATAATAATAATAATAATAATAATAATAATAATAATAATAATAATAATAATAATAATAATAATAATAATAATAATAATAATAAAGATAAGTTATTTTAGAAAATGTATTAGTGTTACAAACCTATAACGAGACTTTCCTTTACACAAATTGTGAGCTTTAATAAGATCTATATTATTGTGTTCTAAGAATTTGTCTGTCCCTTACAGTTTACTAGTTATCTATACAAAAGTCATTCATAATGTAGAGCGCTTCTGAGGACATTCCGTAAAAATTCAAGATATAGGTACACCTCGTTAGTCATGGAAATATTTTAGCATGTGGGATTTTTATCAAAATCGTAGAGACTATTTTGAAAAAATAAAAGAATTCGTAACATTTTTCCATGTGAAAGTTAGTTTTGGTGTGCGGAGAGTTTCTTACAAATTTTCGTGTCGTATCTTAGAAAATCCTCAACCTAAGTACAAAGCTTTTGAGTTTTTAAGATAAGCTGCTCACAGACAGACGCACACCGTTTGTTATAAACGTATTCCAAGGACCTCAATATATGTATTTCCATATATGTGGCAGTTTGAAAACTGTTTGTCAACATTTAGTAGATAGAAAAATAAGCTTCTAATATTTTAGCAAATTGTGTAATTAATTTAAAATTAAGTTGTATTATGGGACTAAGTAATTTTAATATGTAATTAAGGTTTGGGTTAGAGGAGAGTGAGGAAGCACTCAGGTAAATTGGCAAGGAAATGGCACATCTAAGCAATGATTTTGGGAGCAGCGCGCATGCTAACAAATGACTGCAGAATATCGAGAGCAGGGCAGTAAATAGACAAGACTGTTCTTCCAAACGCCTCGAGCTACAAAACATCTCCCTGTGTTCTGGTAAAGTTTATTACTGCAAGTTAACAGGCCTCCAGGCACACAGAAAAATTACATTCTGCTCTCTCAGCGTGTCTTCTAATACGTCTTCGCACAAAACAACCTTCCTCCTGAAAAAGTAATACTACAGTATGTAGAGAAAGTATTATATTTTACCAGATAAACTTCCCAACTGCGAAATAAAATAAAGGAACTTTGTGCTTTATTTGGTATCAATATTTCACATAAAATGCATATTTTGAGACTCTATGGATGAAGGAAAGAAAAGAGATGTCATATTTAGAAATATATCTGGTATGTAGACAAAATAACCACATTTGATATTTAAGTTCAACATCTAAAATGAACGCGATTCAAGAAAATCTATCTAATTCAAATGATCATTTATATGGACATTTTCAAAATTTCTGATTTTCTCAAATATGCGTCTAATCAGTAAAAAAATATTTTGATAGTTTACGATGCTGTTAATTGTCAGAATCACCAGAGATTTGCTGAAGTGCCATGGTGCTCTCATTTTATTTACACTTACTTGAGAAGGATTCAGTGAACCAGCGCCTACTAACACAACCAATCAGAGAGACACTATTTCTTAAAATATCGCATGTTTCAAATACTTTGATAACAAATAAAATGGCCTCAGAAGTCTTGCTCATTCCTAATGAGTTTTGTTTAACTTTTGACTTTAAGAAACCCAATAGCTTATATGCCTCAAATTATACCATAATTTCCAAAAGGTTTCTATTTTTTTTTTTTTTTTTTTTGGAAAATGAAACAGATAAAATCTTACTGCACAAACATGTTACCACGTTAAAAGGCACAATTTTTGTAAAATACATTTATGTCATATCACAATTTATATGTGACACATTGAGGAACGTGAAGCTGTTTTGGAGGGAAAAAGTCGAGTCGGATAACTTAGCCGCCATCGAGAAGGAGGTGTGGGAGTAGGGGATTCGCCTAACTTTGTTATTTATTGACTGGCGGGAGGGGAGTGGCACGCCTTCGAAAACTACCGGTGGCTGAAGTCACGAGACCGGGACGGCACTGTGTTGTTACTGCACAAATATCGTTCAATAGTGTTCCAGAATGTAAGGCGAGAACATTCGGTTACTGGAACGATTTAGCTCACCCGACAGGCTTATAAAAAAGGGAAACAGGACCTTGAGCAGGCAGTAGTACGGCTTTTTTTTTTTTTAGTTTACGTCCTCCAACGTTAAGTCGTATCGGACGATGAATGGAATGGCTGAAATGATGCTAAAATGAGCCCAGGGTTAGAGTTACTCGACATTCGTCTTTTAGGATGAGAGGAAGCCGCAGAAAAAGACCTTATCCAGGTAACTCACCCTGACCGCGATTCGAACTCGGGACCCCTTGAACGTGAGGCAGACACGGTACTATCTACGCTACCGAGGCGGACGTTCCGGCCCTTTCCGGTCCAACTAAGCCACTGTATGTTTTTATATGCGAGCGTGCGGCTGGTTTGTGCGTTTGCTGTGGACAGTGCAGGTAAATAAAAAACGGAAGGTTGGGCAAACAACAATTTTGCAATGAACACTTCCAAGAAAACCTTCCCAACCTAGATGCCGCTTTACATGGAGCGCTGTTAATAATTTTGATTTTCTCAGAAATGTTTTAATGGGTTTTATTAAAATATTGTATGTTGAAGATATGTTCATAATAAAAGGAAATGTACATATTGAATTTTCTGAGAATGTGCTCAAAAGTCCTTTTCATTCTCGATAACTTTTTTATAACAGGTAAACTGTGAGAGACAAAATCTTACTACATAACAAATAAAGGTCTTGGAAATGACTTCTTCCACACTGGCCGTGTGTAGGCTTAGGTTTGGATGAATAGAGCTAGACTGAAAAATTCAATGCCATAGCCGGGATTTGAACCACGGATTCCATCAATTTACCCTAAAACACAGTGGTTTAACTATGAAACCTTGGCCTTAAGTACTTACAGCTTAGTAATTCGTCACTAAAGGTGCGTGTCTCATAGCATATGAGAACTCCTAGTGGTCTACCGGGAAACACACGAGTCAGTTGGAGAATTTAATGTCATGTTGGCATGTTGGCCATAGTAGCTCAGTGGTTTAGAGCAACCGCACGGAGAGCGGGCCATCCGTAGTTCAAATCCTGGCTGTGGTATTGAATTTTTCAGTCTGGCTCTATTCATCCAAATAAAGGTCTTGTTTAAAAATGAAAATTGTGTTAAATTTTTGTTTTTAATGAATAACTACTTTAGAGATATATCTATTGTTAAGATTTTGTTTAAGATTCGTGTTTTTTTAAACGGGTAGTATTTAGTTTTATTTACTACCAACTGCTATAATGTTTGACTGTCGAATCTGCTATATTGTGCCAGCCCCATTGTATTACTTAAGAAATGCATAATAAAACCATTTTATAAACTTTTCCTGGATTAACATGTAGGAGAGAAAAGACTGAGCTTTGTAGGACTAGTGAGTTGAGAAAATAATATGAATATCTGTAGGTAAGATTGTTTTTACCAATAAATCATTTCAGTTGGCTATTCTGATTAAAATGGCGGATGTTTCTTGTAATGGGTTTTGTTAGTTGCAGATGTAGTGAACAACTGAAGGAACCAGGTGTAGCCCTTAATACAATCGCTAACATAATCATTTGTAGCCTACTGCATGGAACACAATTTATCATTTGTTTATAAGTTTATTGGGTGTTCATCCCTATAAAATTTACCCTAATTTTGACTTGCTCAATATATAAACCAGAAAGGCACTGCTGACTAACTAGAAATATCACAGTTTGTAATGTAATTGTCAGTCACTACTTACAGCGAAATCTCATTGGGAAGAAATAATAGCAGTTTAAGTAACGTCAAAATAATATTGTTTATTCTCAGTAAGCACATACTCAAAACTAATGATCAATGCCAAAGAGAAGATTAAGGAATATTACATGACCTGCTGCGAGGCTGCGTTACGCAAGTTATTATCTTTATGTTGCTAATGTTCCAGCTACGATGGTTACCGCTGATAAACTTATATTGCGAGCTGTTGTAGGCATTACATTAAGTTAAATAAATAACTGTATAGAACGCCGTAGAATTGTGTAATATAAGCTGGACAGTAAAGTTTTTCTTGCGTTAAAGGTTTGGAAGCCCATAAGAAACATACAAAGCCAACGGGTTAACTGAACATCTGCTCAAACCACCGGCTTTTGGGGGACGGGAGAATTTTAGGTTCAAAAATATAGGACCAAAAATAAGTTTTTATGCTAATGATTTCATTTTCAAAACTACATGCAAAATGTCACAATTTAAACTATAATGGTGGACATAAGGGTGCGTTGGTAAGAAATAAACACGGAGACAATGTTCTTGTAATGTAAGAACTTTTGCCATATTTGAAGATTTCCAAATGCCCTTTTATGTTCCAATGTTATTTAAAACCTATTAATATCTCAACACTTTCATTGCGTTGTTTAGTTCCACACTTTATATTACTTATTAGTTCAATATTTTAAATTCTATCTACGAAAGGGTGTTTAAGTTTTTCGAATAAATACAATTAAATAACTTTCCTCTCTTAGATTTTATAAGCCCTTGTATAAAGCGAAGCAAAATCTTATTTTTGTTATCGTTTCCATTTTCTGTAGTTATGACATTCTTGTATTGAATAAAGTAAAGACAAAACTGCTCGTGTCTTTCAAAAACCTTGTTTCATAATATGCCAATTTTACAATGTAATAAGTAACTTTGAAAGTTATAATATTTGGGAGGGGTTTAAAGTTATCTGCCTAGATCACTAGTCATCTGTAATCTAAGAAGTCAATAACTGTGGCAGGCAGGTATATGTGGGACACTCGGCAACGTGGAGGTAGGCTATGCCACGGCTTATACAGCACAACAGTTTCATGTACTGCTTGCATCCGATTTATGGCCCCATTAAAGCCAGGGATTTGTGTCCGGGACGGGGGGCGGGGGGGGGGGGGGTGCTGATGGACGGATCGCGGGGCTTTGCGGTACTAGCCCCTGGGCTCCGTTCTACTCAAATTCTCTGAGGATGCGGCAGATTTATTGAACTTGGCGCTGGCAGGATTACCACTATTTGCTTTGTTTTTCTTACGTTAGCAAACAGCGTTTTATTAAAAAATATATCTCCATTATATCCCCATAAGTGAAAATACTTCTACATCTTAAACTAATGTAAGTTGCATTGATATGACCTTCTCTACTCAGTCTGCTCAAACTACCCTTACATATCTTATCTACTAGATGTTAACTGAGTAAAATTTGTAGAAATAGTTTTATTACATATTTTGTTGTACAGATAAAAAAGTTCAGTAGACTTTAAGTGATAATAAAATGTTTTACACAGCTGGTCGTGAAGTGCTATCTTTGAAAGGTAATAAGCGGAAAACGACTTCTCATTTAAGAAGGGTATAAGTATTGGAAAATTGAAGCTGTAACCAGGGCTTTCTCGGAAGCGATTTACTCAAATGTATCTGATTTAAACTGTTTTAACAACATCTTTCTTTTTGTGTAGTTAGATGTTATTTTTCACTTTCATTTTACCAGTTATGCAAAAGTAATTCAGAATGAACGCTCAAGATATACATCTTATTTAACAGGAAAATATTTTGCGGATATAACGTGATCATTAGAATATTTTTAAAAAATAAACAGTTAAGAAGAAATTTCCTTCTGAAAGGTAATCTGAGAAGTGTGACTCATCAAGTTTGGTACCATCTTTTAAGAAAGTAAATGTACATTTTCCTCGGGTCAGTATCATTCAGATGCTCCGTCACGGAGCATCATGTTATGAAACTACATGTTTGTAAATATATAGTTTCGTGGTTGCCATTTTAACCTGTTACTCACTTCGAGGATTTCTATAGCTATATTTACCCAATATGACGAAAGCCTAAATATCACAAAGCAAGTGGACAGTCTCCTACATCCGAGCTATTAACTACATGGCGTTGGAAAATATGGAAGGAAACCGAAAAGCCTTGAAATTATGATTTTAACAGATCCAATATCCATGTTTTATATAAGGCATGATTCCTCAACTGCTCTGTGACAACACTTGCTATGGCAAGCGGCATTAGGATACACATGTTGAGTCCTAACATGTCGGCATACCTTTTATCACCAATTCTTTTTTACCTTTTTAGACGCCGCAACGAATTAATTTACAACTGTTCTTCTTTCGACTAAGCTATCTTTACAAGGCATTGCAGAATATCAAAGAAAATGGAAAACAGATAGAATTATCATTTTAATAGAACTGACTTCTACATTTTCTAAATAATTCCAAGGTTTCTCCGTTTTCTTGCATAATTTCCAAAGCTCGGATGTAAGAGAACTGCTACTTGCTTTGTAATATTTATCAATCTTTTGTCATATTGGGTTAATACTACTGTATCAACAAAGTACCGGAAATTTATCATATTATCTCGCATAAGAGGGGATTCGTAATTATTATCGCTTTGCTTTATATCCACGCAGAGTTTGATTGTCATCTGTCACCTAGTTTGTTCACAGGACGCAACTTCGTTAGTGCATCTCAAAGGTGTGTTGCGATTTTGCACTAAATTTTCCTTTATATCTTCTATGGACTAAAATTGGGTGCCTCGAAATGGTAACTTGAGTTTTGGAAAGATAAAGAAGTCGGCTGCAGCCGGATCAAGTGAATACGCTAGTTGTTCGATGAGATTTGTTGAGTTTTTGGCCAGAAATTCTTTCACTATGATAGCCTTATGAGCTGGGGTGTTATCGTGGTGCAGAATCCATGAGTTGTCTTTTCTACAAATCTGGTCTTTTTCGCCATATTTGTTCTCTCAAACGCCGCATAAAGCTCAGATAATAGTCTCTGTTTACCGTATGAACTTCTGGCAGAGAATTCAGAGTGCACTACACCACGATAATCGAAAGAACATTATTTTTAGTTTTGATTGAGTTTGACGTGACCTTTTGAGTTTCGGTTCAGTTGGAAGGTGTCAGGAAGTTTGTTGACTTATTTGCATGTCAAACTCATAAATCCACCTCTCATGACCAGTAACAATGTGTTTCATGAATGTGGGATCTTAGTTGGCTCGTTCTAGCATGTCTTCAGCGATCATTACGTGATTGAGATTTTGCAGAAAGTTCGTCTTTGGGAACTAATTGAACGGCAACAGGTGTCATGCCCAAACAATCATTTAAAATGGTACGAATCGGTTCATGAGACACAGAAAGTTCAGCAGCAATCTCTCTCAGACCTAAATGACGACTTTCAGACATTTCCTTCACTTTAGCGATGTTCAGTCCAGTTGAAACTATTAATGGCCGATTAAAGCGAAGCAAATCTTCCACCACATCTCGACACCTTTGAATTCACTGTACCACTTATACGCACACGTTTTTGATAAAATCGATTCACGTAAGTCCTCTGTAACAATTACAGCGATTCGGCCTATGAAATACTATTTCCAGTGCAAAATTTGAGAGAGATTCTTTTGTTCAATATTTTCATTCATTGTATAACAGTAACACACCTTTGAGATGCACTAATGTTATGGCGCCCTGTAAACAAACTAGATGACAGATGTCAATCAAACTCCGCGTGGGTATAGAGGAAGGATGTACCAACTTAGCAACAACAATAATTTGGAATCCCCTCTTAAACGAGATTTTTATATGATCAATTCCCGGTACTTTATTGACAGAATGTATAGCCATAGAACTCCTCGAAATGAGAAACAGGTTAAAATTTCGAACATGGCGCTATACATATAAGAACATGGTCAATTTAGTTTTCATGCCCTCTAGTAACGGAACGCCTGTTTTATACTCATCCGTGGAAATGTACATTTTGTTTCTCGAAAGACTGGGATTCATACTTTCAGAGTCACAAAAGCGCACATGCGCTTCCTTTTCAATTTACTTGCTTTCTCTAAGTCTGTTTGGTACACATTTTGCAGTCTATTGTAAACTAAATGCATGACAAGCTGGATAATTTTAACTTTATTCATAGCTCAGAAATAGATTGCAATGGAATATCAAACCACCTACCTTCAACCTAATTCATTCTTCCTATTTTATACATTAATCAACACAGAAATGTCAGGCCAGTCCTCCAATTCTACAAGGTACAATAAGTTAGGAGTGTCGTGGACTGTCACTTGCATCACATATAATAAATGTGTATACACATTAATTTATATACATAATATGTATATGTCTATATACATATTACTTCTTATTTTGTACATTAATTAGGACAGAAACATCAGGACAGTCTTATACTAATACACAGATACATTAAGTAGGACTATCGTGGTCTGGCAGTTACGTTACATGTAATAAACCTGGTATATACATATTACTTCTTATTTTGTACATTAATCAGGACAAACATCAGGACAGTCCTCTACTACTACACAGGTACATTAAGTTAGGACTCTCGTGGTCTGTCAGTCACGTCACATATAATAAACCTGGTATATACATATTACTTCTTATTTTGTACATTAATCAGGACGAAAACATCAGGACAGTCCTCTACTACTACACAGGTACATTAAGTTAGGACTCTCGTGGTCTGTCAGTCACGTCACATATAATAAACCTGGTATATACATATTACTTCTTATTTTGTACATTAATCAGGACAGAAACATCAGGACAGTCCTCCACTATTACACAGATACATTAAGTTAGGAGTGACATGGTCTGTCAGTTACGTCACATGCACCTAATAAGCCTACATTAGGAGTGGAGCCTGAGAGAATGTAAAGCAGGCTATATAAAATCTGTGGACACCAGTAGTTTATTGTGATGCTGGGAATGGCAGATAAACGGGTTTTCCTCTGCATCAGAACCTTTCTGTTTGTTCTAGCGATTATATGTTATAGCCTAACTGCATCGGAAATGCAGTTTATCAAAAGAGGGAGGGTTGGTACCACTGTTGTTGTGTACACTGCCGAACATCTCCACTAAAAAGCAAAACAACTGAATATCGCCATGATATTGAATGCCCTCCCACCACATAATTGCTTTTTAATGCAATATTCCTGGTTTTTACAGAGCGATAGGAAAACGACATCTGCAGATTGTCCGCTGGTTCAACAGCCCTGTGTCACATGAACTCATGAGGCCGCTCATAATCTAAGAACGCGTGTAAGAAATACTGCTACCCACAGAATTTGAAGGAAATACCATCACAACAAGGACACCTATTTATTTTAATGGAGGTAAACATTTACAGAACTTACCTAATATTTGTAGGTCTAAGGGGAATATCAGGATACAACAGTGTTCAAGCTGTAGTCAAATCTTTAAGAGAAGAACTATGTAAGAACTTGGTAAGTATGTGATGATCTGGAATTGAATTCTGTTTTGCATGCCCAAGAAAAAAAAGAATTATTATGATGCATTTTTTTAAAATATCGCTGTTGGAGAATTGAGGCAAATAAAGGTTATCGTGGAAATGCTTCAATCCAGATAAAAAGCACATAACAAATGAACTAGTGTACGGCGATAAATTGTGTGATTTAGCAATATGCATATTTTTTGTTTAAGATTTTTTGTCGGTCTTGCAGATTGCCATTTATACATAAGTCATTTAGAATGAGGAGAACTTCCCAGAACGTTTTCAGAATAAACATGGTAGATGTCAATAGTCAAGAACATATCTTGTACAAATATTTGTACACATATCTTGTACACATAACACATTGCATTTTTGTCTCTCATTGTAGCCATTTATGAGAATTTCAAAATATTCGAAAATATTCCATATAAAGAGTAATTTGTGGTGCGGCGAGTTTTTGAGTAATTCCTTTTTAATTTCACGTGACCTCAAAGCGTACATTTCAAATAAAATCTCGATATAAAACTTACTAATGCTATAGAACAGATTCTTTGCCGACAATGTTTGTGGTTTTTGTACTAAAAGTGTATTTTTTTTTCTTTTCCAAATTTTACAACATTTACTTCTTGTTTCCTGTATGTTTACATATATACACAATACATATAAACACCCCTGCCCAAGGCGTTACACGAAAACGCGATCGTCTAAACGGTGGACGCTTTGACTCCGAACGTTTCTAAGGTTCTTTCGGCCAGGCATTTTGTTCAGAGGCCTCTTTATTAGTCTTGAGGTTTATTCTTTAAAGGTGCAGTAAAGCCACATCATGGAGGAAGATAGAGCCATGTGTGCTGTATAAACCCCGTATAACCCTGCATGGACATGCACAATTCAGTTTTCTACATGTGACATTTGCAGTGAAGAACTAAATGAACCGATGGGCTGGTGTCGAACTCGCACCCCCAGGGCCTGTG
Organism: Mantis religiosa; assembly: GCA_030765055.1. Lineage (NCBI taxonomy): Eukaryota > Metazoa > Arthropoda > Insecta > Mantodea > Mantidae > Mantis > Mantis religiosa. The sequence continues at coordinate 78,209,031 of CM060952.1, read as the reverse complement.
AGCAGCACAGTTGGAACATTTTTCGCGTGTTTGCTGACATGCCTCCCCCGCCCCTGTTTCAGTTTGCGGTCTCACAGTATTTGGACAGCGCGCTCTCTGTGTTTACACTCCGGGTAACTAAGCATTCTTTGGCATCCATTATTAACGTTTTGCGTGGATCCCCCGCAGTTATTATACGTACCTGCGTTTGGTTTTTTGTTCTCTTCCCTTTACATAACGTATATGCTGCCTCAACAAAAAATAGGCCAGGAAAAGTCAATGAAATTAGAACCGGGTTCCACTTCCAAATCTCTGAAGGTATTGCAATATCATTATACGTGACGCTTCCATACTCCAGTCCTAGTTACCATTGGAGCTACCTATAGAGTTACCATTTCAGGTAAATATGGTAAATATGGTAAATATGGTATAGTCTTTCCAAAAGACTAGATGGCAAGTTATCCCTATGAAGTCGTAGTTACCACACAAAAAATAACAAAGTAGGTTAATTCCTTTAATATAACAGTAGGTACAGTTTCAATGTTATTCTTGTCCAATTCTAGTTACCATGGAAACAGTTAATATAGTGCAGTACTTTCCTGTAAATAAAAAACATAAGGACGTATTCTGTTTCCATAGTAACCTGATCGAATGTTGTTGTTGTCCAGTCATAGATACCATGGAAATAGTTAATATAGTGCAGTTGTTTCCTGTACATTAGGAATATAACAACACGTACTGTTTCCATAGTAACCTGATCGAATGTTGTTGTTGTTGTCCAGTCATAGATACCATGGAAATAGTTAATATAGTGCAGTTGTTTCCTGTACATTAGGAATATAACAACACGTACTGTTTCCATAGTAACCTGATCGAATGTTGTTGTTGTCCAGTCATAGATACCATGGAAATAGTTAATATAGTGCAGTTGTTTCCTGTACATTAGGAATATAACAACACGTACTGTTTCCATAGTAACCTGATCGAATGTTGTTGTTGTTGTCCAGTCATAGATACCATGGAAATAGTTAATATAGTGCAGTTGTTTCCTGTACATTAGGAATATAACAACACGTACTGTTTCCATAGTAACCTGATCGAATGTTGTTGTTGTCCAGTCATAGATACCATGGAAATAGTTAATATAGTGCAGTTGTTTCCTGTACATTAGGAACATAACAACACGTACTGTTTCCATAGTAACCTGATCGAATGTTGTTGTTGTCCAGTCATAGATACCATGGAAATAGTTAATATAGTGCAGTTGTTTCCTGTACATTAGGAATATAACAACACGTACTGTTTCCATAGTAACCTGATCGAATGTTGTTGTTGTCCAGTCATAGATACCATGGAAATAGTTAATATAGTGCAGTTGTTTCCTGTACATTAGGAATATAACAACACGTACTGTTTCCATAGTAACCTGATCGAATGTTGTTGTTGTCCAGTCATAGATACCATGGAAATAGTTAATATAGTGCAGTTGTTTCCTGTACATTAGGAATATAACAACACGTACTGTTTCCATAGTAACCTGATCGAATGTTGTTGTTGTCCAGTCATAGATACCATGGAAATAGTTAATATAGTGCAGTTGTTTCCTGTACATTAGGAATATAACAACACGTACTGTTTCCATAGTAATCTGAAGGTAAGTTCTATCCAGTCTTAGTTACCATAGAAATAGTTAATATAGTGCAGTTGTTTCCTGTACATTAGGAATATAACGACACGTACTGTTTCCATAGTAATCTGAAGGTATGTTCTATCCAGTCCTAGTTACCATAGAAATAGTTAATATAGTCCAGTTGTTTCCTGTACATTTGGAATAAAACAACACGTACTGTTTCTATAGTAATCTGAAGGTATGTTCTATCCAGTCCTAGTTACCAAGGAAACAGTTAATATAGTGCAGTTGTTTCCTGTACATTAGGAATATAACGACACGTACTGTTTTCATAGTAATCTGAAGGTATGTTCTATCCAGTCCTAGTTACCAAGGAAACAGTTAATATAGTGCAGTTGTTTCCTGTACATTAGGAATATAACAACACGTACTGTTTCTATAGTAATCTGAAGGTATGTTCTATCCAGTCCTAGTTACCAAGGAAACAGTTAATATAGTGCAGTTGTTTCCTGTACATTAGGAATATAACGACACGTACTGTTTCCATAGTAATCTGAAGGCATGTTCTATCCAGTCCTAGTTACCATAGAAATAGTTAATATAGTCCAGTTGTTTCCTGTACATTAGGAATAAAACAACACGTACTGTTTCTATAGTAATCTGAAGGTATGTTCTATCCAGTCCTAGTTACCAAGGAAACAGTTAATATAGTGCAGTTGTTTCCTGTACATTAGGAATATAACGACACGTACTGTTTTCAGAGTAACCTGATCGAATGTTACTGTTGTCCAGTCATAGATACCATAGAAATAGTTAGTATAGTGCAGTTGTTTCCCGTACATTAGGAATATAACAACACGTACTGTTTACTTAGTAACTTGATCTAATATTATAGTTGTTCAGTCCTAGTTTCCAATAAAACAGTTAATATGATGCAGTTGTTTTCTGAAATATCACATCTCTTATTGCTTCTATAGTGCAATATTTTCTAACTCTTAAGTTTGTTTTGTACGTACAAGAATTAGGGAGGTAATATATTGAACTGGAAGTTCAATATCCAGATCAAAACTGAAACATAAACGTTGAGGATAACTAAGTCTGCCTCCAAAGACAATTTTGAATGAGATTTGTGTGAATAAGTATGTGTATTTGTGTATGCATGTTTGTATGCGTCTATCAGTATATTTCTTATTCTCCTCGAACCGTACACATTGAATACGAAAACCAAACTTGGTATTTAAGTTCAGTGTCTTCCACAGAGTCTTCTACCCCGAAATTACCCTTTACAGAAAAACATTTTAGAAAATGTTTGTTCACTGACTAATTTGTGTAACTAATTTGTTACTATACGTTTATGGTAATTATCCTGGAGGGAACGTTTAGATTTTGGTTTTCTGGAAGTTCTTTTAGGGTTAATCCCTGTAGTTTTCTTTATTCTATTGATGTTAGAATAAGTGGTAAATCGTTAGGAATAGACCAAATCTTATTACAAAAATGTTTAGTTCTCATTAACATTTATTTGATTTAATTTATGCTTCGAATATAATTTGCTAGTAAATCCTTGATATTTGGATAGGTTTTTCTTTGAATTTTTCAATATCTGTATTTTTTTAAAATGGAAAGCACTTAACTGTTTCTGTTTATTTATATTTTTTTTTATTTTGGACATTGAAAGAGAGTGGAATCTCAAAGCCATCATATAGCGAGCAATTCTTAAGAGATGTGAATGTCGTTTAAAGTCTGCTATACCTCATATTTCATTGTAGCCACAAGTGGATATATAATAATGCAGTTTTTTCATATTTGTATAATAGTACGCAGTTGATACAAGATTTGTAGGATTTGTCATGTGGGTGCGCATATAAAATTGTGTTATCGCAATCTACAGGTATGTGTGTGTGAGTGTGTGTGTGTGTGTGTGTGTGTGTGTGTTTATATTGTTTATTTAGTCCACTGCCATGTGCTACTAACAGTAGTGCTGCTGTTGCTCCTCCTGCTCCTCCTCCTCCTCCTCCTCCTCCTCCTCCTCCTCCTCCTACTACTACTACTGCTGCTACTACTACTACTACTACTACTACTACTACTACTACTACTACTACTACTACTACTACTACTACTACTACTACTACTACTACTTTTACTACATTTACTTGTTCTTTTCTATTTGTTTTTCACACATACAATTATAATAGCAAATAATATATCAGAAATTATATAGGGTTTCAAATGTAAGGCATAGCTAAAACTTACTGCATAAAGAATGTACGAGTAATCTGTCTTTAAAACACAGGCCATACAAAATTTTGTTAAAATAAATCAATATGTGACGTCATTGTTTTCCGAGATATGGTTTATTACTGTATTAAACTGTTTGATAAACTGCCATGCAAATATAATTTTGTTCAATAGGTGAATGTGTATATAAGGGCGCCCAACTGCAGTGGTTATCAGCACCTTATAAAATCATTCATGGCAAAAGCTAGATGTAAACAGTGCTAAATTAGTAAAACCGTAGATAAAAATCATAATAAAATCCATGAACATAATAAAGCAAAACCCAGAGAAAACAATAAATAAAAATATAAGGCTAAAAGGCATAAAAGGACCATTCTCCACTAAATTCTAAAATCCAATTCAGAAAAATACCTAAACACCTTCTCCGCCGCTTTGTTGTCATCCGCCAGCATGTCCGCAAAGCTGGCCGGCAGCTGCAGAGACTTTCTCAAGTGTGCTAGGCAAACGTACTCTAGCAACACATGACGGACGGATAAAGCTTCATTGCAAAATGGACAAACTGAAGCAGGGTCCTTTCTTAACAAATAACTATGTGTAAAAAGCAGTGCCCAATCCGCAACAGAGTCAAACTCACCTCTTCTCGACGAGATGAACGGCAGGAGGTAACCCAGGGAATCGGAAGTTCTTTCAAAGATCTAAGTTTATTGCTGCAGAGAGCGGACCACTCTTCCCGCCAGCAGGACTGTAAAGCTCTCCGTAACACAAGCACATTTTATTCACCTTCTTTTTGAATAGGTGAATAAAGACTACTACTACAACTACGACTACCAGCACCACCATTATTACTAGTACTACTACTGTTACTACAAATTTTGGTTAATGAAATCATTTTTGACGTTATTCTTTTCCGAGATATGGTTTATTATTGGCGTTAAACTGTTTGATGTTCTGCCATGCAAATGTAATTTTGTTTAATAGCTGAATAAATGCTGCTACTACTACAACAACCACCACCATTACTACTATTGTTACGTTATAAGAAGTACTGTAATTATTAGTTATTTTTCTAGAAGGTTTACAAAGTCGATATGGTCCACTAGTTGACCATTACAATTGCTGAGTTTAATTGAAGTATTTGCACAAATGTTTTTCTTGATTAAGATACAGCTATATTTCCCCGTACGCTGCATGGACCACTATGTGTCACCATGGAAACGGTTACATAATATAAATTTGCAGATTGCTGCCCGCCTGTTGTAATGAAAACGCATGCATTCGGAAATATTCCCCAGAGCGAACCGCACTGAGATACAAAAAAAAAATTTATTTGTTGAATGCAAATATCCTCCAGCGGCCGTATCGATTGTAACATTTTGTGTCTTAATGCACATGACCCCTGCCTTCCGTCAGTGTCTATGTACAGAATAAATGAACAACGATATTTTCAATAAATATTGCACATGGTATTTATGTTCAACATACTGATACGAAGACCTTCAACCTCAGATTACCTTTCATATTGAACATTTTCCAGAAGATCGATTTTCCCCAAAACGAGTCAAACGATTTTACCATATTTTCGTAACAAATTAAATATATATCTTGAATTTTGTAGGAATGCCTTCAGAAGTCCTCTTCATTCTGAGTGACGTTTTTCTGGTAAACCGTAACAAATATATAAAATCTTACTATACAAGAAATATAGATGTTGTTAAAACACAAGTCAAAAATGAATGTATATATTATAATTCAAAAGCGAAAAGTTGGTTCAAGTAATTGTACTTCTGTTGGCAATGTTTGAGCTACTACAATTTTAGATGACCTTGCGTACTAATGTAGCCGTTATATAAAATTTAATAGCACTACGTAACAAAATATTGTTTATGTTCCTTTCTTCGTGAATTTTTGGGCAAAACCAATCCGCTGAACACGAATACTTATACCATTAGTTTTTTTTTCCAAATGTCAATATTGCTCTAAAAATAATGTTTTTATATTTAATTAATGTCATCAATAATTTTGAATGTATCTCTATTTCTGAAAACCATTGTAGTTGAGGCAATTACCGGTACGCGGCACTGACTTTTTACATGAGTAAAATTAGTATGTATCGACATCCTTAGCAGTCCTATTGACATATGTGGAATATATTGGTACATACAGGTTGTTTGAAAACGACACCGAACGATTATAGTCGTTCCGTAGTTTATAACTTAACTAGTCCGAATTTCGGTGTCGCAGTTTCGAAGTTCTGTTAGGTATAATTTTATGGAGCATTAAATATTACATGATTTTGTGATTAGGCAGCGTAGGAACCACAAGTGTGCGAACCTCAAAAGTCGTTATTAGGACGTACCGGCCACGGAAACAAAAACATTTCTCCTTGCTCTTTATCAGTTATATTAGCCTACCTTTCAGATAATGGGGCAAAGGTCAGTTATTTGTGCAAAAGTCGACTAATAACTCGGAAAGTTGCAAGATTGCTCTTCAGTGTAGAACTACACATTCCATCCTAACAGGAAGGATTTTTCGCTTGTTTAGATAGCAAATACAAGCAATATGGAGCGTTATACGAGCGCCGTAATGACGGATATGGTTTTGGGGATGGAAGAGCTAAAGAGAGTTCAAGGGAGTTTCATTAAAAATATGAATTGCAAAAGTAGATACATCAATGATAATATTTATTTGTTTAACTTCAGAGCATTTTGTTATGACCTGAATTGTACAATACTTTCAACCACTTACTGTAAATATCCACAGCTTCCCCTTCAGTTACAAATGCTTTATTTAGTATTATCAAACACGTGAAATAAAATACTCGTCTCATTGTATAAGCCATATAGTTTTGGTTAATTTATCTACAATACTTTGATGTTGTTTCCTGTTCTGTTTATCATTCAATGCTTTCATTCTCAACCTCACTAAAATTAACTTCCCTCTAAAAGGTATAAGTTCCATATGTCCACCAGCTTGTTTGCCATCATGGACTGCTACAACGGATTTTTGGAACACGTTAAACACTCATAAGCAATAACTAAGCAATAGATTCTTTATAGCGGTTTCATAAGTCAAATAAATTCTTAATAGTAGTAAGCTACTGCGGAGTATGCTGGTATGTGTACAAATAGCTACAGCACGCGGCACGGCATGTGATCTATACCTGCGAACTTCGACAACGTGAGGCACGCGTCGTTGTTCGTGTCACTGCCTAATCCACACTCATTCAGGAGCATTTTTATGCAGCTCTATTGGCGGTAAAAACTATTTATATGTTTTTTGATAGATAGAGTCAAAATGAAAAAGTCAATGTCATGGCCAGGATTTCAACGACGGATCTCCTGGTTTCCGTCCAGTCGCTCTAGCCCATTGAGCTACCATGGCCAACTTGCCGTCATGACATTGCATTCTCCATTTGACTCGTATATTTCCCCGATAGACCACTAGGGGCTCTCGCATTCGAGATATGTACTTGTAAGTACTTGAGTCCCAGTCGCCACAAAACGATAGTAAGCCACCACAAACGGTGTATCTCGAATGCAAGAGCCCCTAGTATTCTACCGGGGAAATATACGAGTCAAATGGACAATTTAATGTCGTAACGAAAGTTGGCCATGTTAGCTCAATGGGTTAGAGCGACTGGACGGAAACCAGGAGATCCGTGGTTCAAATCCCGGCCAGGCATTGAATTTTTCATGTTGACTCTATCAAAAAACTTAGTCTATATACGGCTAGTGTGAAGAAATGATTAATTTGCATCAGTTAACTAAAACTATTTATATGTGTCACATAGAAGCTGAGCAACTACTTCTGTGTTTATGTTTGACTGACTGATGTCTTCTTTAAATGAAATATGTCAGTATCCAGACAATGCAAGTTGCCTGCAGACACATTTTGTTATGTTGGTGGACATTATATCGGAACGAAGATTTTGAAACATAACATTAGGTTTGGAACAAAGTTCCGTGATGCCTACGAAGCATCCGGTGTACCAGTTTGAGACCAAGATGTTGCAGAGACTCCTTACGTATCGTGTGGAAGCTGCAGGTCTACCTTACAGCCCGCTTTTACTACTTACTGCACCGCAGGCGGTGTCACTGATGATACATGAAATGAAGATAGAGCACCGATTGAATAAGATGGCGGGGAAAGCCGGAGATCCCGGAGAAAACCCGCCCCAGCGCCATGTTGTCCACAACAAATCTTACTTTACGGTCGTTTGGGATCAAACTCGGGCCGCCTTGCTGACAAACAAGCGGTCGTCTACCTTAGAGGGTTGGCTGTGTGAAACAACATTTGTAGCTTCTCGAATATGGAGGGAACCAACCTCCACAATAACTGTTAGTTCTGTATGTTTGACATTACATATTACAAAAGTACCAGAAACAGAAAACCTGTTCAATATCCTGGCATACCAGGATATTCAGCTTATGGAAAGATGGTATTAGGGACTTTGGGACTATGCGATGATGGATGACTATGTATGCAGCACAGTGTGCGCAGAGGGATCGAAACATAAAAGGAAAAATCTCTCTCGTGCCTGTTTTAGAATGACAGTATTGTTGTACTGATTTAGAGTGTATTTCAGTATTATATGCACTATATGTTAGTGTTCTCTTTATGTCCCTAAATCTCATATGTTTGTAATCAGCAAAGGCTGGAGGCGTGTGTGTTTTTCCATAGATATACTATACATGGACTGTACTGCTGTCACTTGCGCATGTAAACAATAATTGCAGGTCGATACAGCCTGAACATGAGAACCGCCTCACTGCAAGAGGAAACAAACCAGTAGCGTTATACTCCACTTTGACCTTTAGTCTGCATACACTTGCAAGCTAAATGCCTCATTAGTTAGCAGTGCACTACGTTACGTTGCTCTCGACGTATGCACATTTGATGGCAGTGCTGTACTCCTGACGTCATTCATACTCTCTGTCCAGCAAACTTGTATCGCAAGCGAGCGTACTTTTCTCCAGCCTGTAGTAATCAGCATCTCCGAATTAAGCAACAATACTGAAAACATAGGATAGACAAAAAATTCGTCATATTTTGTTACATAGTACAATTAATTGCATGAAAAGCAACAGATTTTCGAGATATAAGCCAGACCGAAATTTTTGCCTGGTGTTAAGTTTGGCTGAAACCGATAGAAAACACACACACACACACACACACACACACACACACACACACACACACACACACACATCAATGAGTGGACAGGGAAAATTTTCAAATGTAGTATATTAGATATTTAATTGACTCGATGACTATATTAAGGTTAGCGGTGCTTCGACCTATAGTTGGGAAGGAGAGAGGAGATCAGAGGATGGCCGGATCTAAGGAAATACGACAGTAGATGGCAGGGGTACTGAAAACTATTAATGTAAACTCCCTGCAGATTTACCCTGGAGGAGGACGAGGACCCACAGAGAGAAAATACCATGCCAACACTTTAAAACAATCAACGAGGATGAAAGGTAAAGTGAAATGGAAGGACAGAGGAGATGTAATTATTGTTTAAAGCAATTCAGTAAATCAAACACACGATCTCCCGGTTGCGGGCCATACTGTGAAACTACCAAATACAGCTTCACATGTAAATGCAGTATACACAGGTATGGAGTACATTCGCCACAGACCTCCTCTTTCTCCGGTAACTAACAACTCATTGGAAATCGAAACGAACCTGAGAGCTACACAGGGTGGAGGAACTACCTGCCCTAGCCGATAACTACCCTTCAGGCGACTTCATAAAGTTACACCTTTCCTGCCTTGAAGTCCCTTGTTTCAAACGTCTACATTGGGCTGTTTAATATTCAGGCATTATCCTGAATGTATATTGAGTTTCCGCTTAATTAAAAAAAATATAATTTTTAAAGTATTTCATTTGACTTTCGCTATTCTTACAAAAATTACTCTTACTAGTACTACTACTCTCTGTCTAGTTCACGTTAAGATAAACATCTTATTGTTAGGTACAAGGGAATGCAGCAGGCTTTAAGGGATAATGAAATGTTTTAACTAACTGGTGGCTATGTGATGTCTTCGAATTTCATTCCTTTTGCCCCACAAAGGAATAAAGAAGTAAATAATGACTTATTACATGAGAAAACATATTTCACAGTTGAGACAAATATCAAGTAACATCAGGGAAATGTTTCACCAGACACACGCACGCGCGTGCGCAGACACATACACAGACACACATACACAGAGACACACACAGAGACACATACACCCACATAGACACACACAGACGCACACAGAGACATACAGACACACAAACATAGACACACACAGACACATACACAAACATACAGACACAAACACTGACACACACAGAGACACACAGACACACAAACATAGACGCACACAGACACACAAACATAGACACACACAGACACATACACCCACATAGACACACACAGACGCACACAGAGACACACAGACACACAAACATAGACGCTCACAGACACACAAACATAGACACACACAGACACATACATCCACATAGACACACACAGACACACACAGAGACACACAGACACACAAACATAGACACACACAGACACATACACAAACATACAGACATAAACATTGACACACACACAGACACATACAGTGACACACAGAGACACACACAGACACACACAAAGACAAACATAGACACACACAGACACATACATCCACATAGACACACACAGACACATACGCATTTGAAATATACACAGATGGCAGCAAAATGGGAGACAAAGTTGGCGCAGCGGCAGTAATATTTATAAACGAAATGTTGACCCATAAGTTAAAGTTCAAGCTGCATGCTCGATGCTCAAATAACCAGGCAGAGCAACTTGCAATTCCTGAGGCGCTAAAGAAACTAAAGGAACTAGAAAATGAAGGGTACGCTGATAAACGAGTTGCATTGTTCACTGATAGCAGGGTAACACTGGATCTCCTTAAAAACAACTCGAAACACAATTACTTAACTGAGGCAATCAAAGTTAAAATCCTCGACCTGAGAACATCAGACTGGATGCTGCATTTTGGATGGGTGAAAGCACACTCGGGCATATATGGCAATGGAATAGTAGATAGACTAGAGATAGACTAGCAAAAGAGGCTGCTGGGGAAGATCGTGAAATACAATATAATAAAACACCTAAAGAAGTCCTGGTAAGCATGGAGAGAGACACTGGACTGAAGGCATTGCAACTACAATGGACAGCATCAAGGAAAGGAGCCATCACCAAAGAATTCTTCCCATCCGTGAGAAATAGACTAAAACAAGAATTGCCATATGCCAAGAGTTTTACAGCAATTGCCACAGGACATGGAAGGCTCCGTTCATACCGCCATCGATTTGCTTTACTAGATAGCCCAGTATGCAAATGTCAATAAGAGGACCAAGCAGTAGACCACATAATATTCAGATGTCCAATCATAAACAAAGAACCGAAATGATCAGGAAAATAAAAAAGCAGACAAAGCGCGTGGCCCATTAACAAAGATGAACTTATTAACACACATCTAAAATGTTTCGTTAAATTTATTAAATCAATAAACTTCACAGATATAGAGTAGGCAAATGAAGTATAAACATTCAATAAATCTGTTAATTAATTGCAACTATTTTAATAAGAGTATTGTAAAATACTGTCGGAAACATTTTAATACAAATACAAGATATGTAAAATTATTGTAATATTATTGCAAAAGTTGTATATAATGTAAATAAAATAAGGCATGTAGTATTCCTAAGGAATGGGGCATGCCAGATAAAAAAAAGAAAATGAAACACACAGAGACACACACAAACACACACAGAGACACACATAGAGCACACACAGAGACATACACAGACACACACAGAGACACACACAGAGACACGCACAGAGACACAACCAGAGACACACACAAAGACGCACACAGAGACACACAGAGACACACAGAGACACGCACAGGGACACACGGAGACACACACACAGACACACACACACAGAGACACGCACAGAGACACACACGGAGACACACACACACAGACACACACAGAGACACACACACAGACACACAGAGACACGCACAGAGACACACACGGAGACACGCACAGAGACACACACGGAGACACACACACACACGTCATTTTAAGGCTTTTGGTATATATGTTAAATCAATTGACTTGTAAACAATTTTTTAAAACAATACGTGAATTGAACATTTAAATTCTAATATTTAAAAATTATTGTAAAATAATATCAGAATGTGATTACAATTTATAATGTATCTATGTAATTAAATGCATGTAATGTTACTCTGTAATGGGGCATGCTGTTAAAGTTCAATAAATTAAAAAAAAACGGAGACACACACAGAAACACACACAAACACACACAGAGACACACACAGAGACACACACAGAGACACACAGAGACACACACAGAGACACACAGAGAGGCACACACAGAGACACGCATAGAGACACACACAGAGACACACACAGAGACACGCACAGAGACACACACAGAGACACACACAGAGATACACACAGAGATACACACAGAGACACACAGAGACACGTACAGAGACACGCACAGAGACACACACAGAGACACACACAGAGACACACAGAGATACACACAGAGACACACAGAGACACGCACAGAGACACGCACAGTGACACGCACAGAGACACACAGAGACACACAGAGACACGCACAGAGACACACACAGAGACACACACAGAGACTCACAGAGTCATACACAGACATGCAGAGACACACAGAGACACACACAGAGACACGCACAGAGACACACACAGAGACACACAGAGACACGCACAGAGACACACACAGAGACACGCACAGAGACACACACAGAGATACACACAGAGACACACAGAGACACGCACAGAGACACGCACAGAGACACGCACAGTGACAAGCACAGACACGCACAGAGACACGCACAGACACACACAGAGACACACAGAGTCATACACAGACATACAGAGACACACAGAGACACAGACGGAACTTATACCGAAGACACTCTAAGAACAATACAGTACATGCTAGACAAGTTTATCCCGGATGACAGTGAACAGGATGATACTCAGCGACAAAGAGAACTAAGACGACGGACAACAGAAGCAATTGATACACCAAACGATATGGAATTCACGACTACAGAAATATTGTCAGCATTGAGAAACTTCGACCCAAGAAAATCACCAGGAGAGGATGGAATAACTAATGATATCCTGCTTCAGGTTTTCAAGAGCTTTCCAACTTTCTTCACAGCCTTATACAACAAGTGCGTCAATAGTGGTCGTTTTCCAGAAATATGGAAGCGTGCAGTAATAGTTCCCGTAATCAAGCCGGGCAAAGAAGACAGCCCAAGCGTAACGAAATACAGACCTACCAGGTTGCTAAATATAAATGGAAAAATTCTAGAAAAATTATGATGAATAGGATTCAGCATCACATAAACACCAGAAATCTTATGAATGATAGACAGTTTGGATTTAGGGCCCCGCAAAAAGTACGGTAGACGCACTTATGACTATGAAAACCTTAATTGAGAACAACTTGAATACTCACGGATATATTGCTCTCATAAGCCTTGATGTAAAAGGAGCTTGTTAATGCTGTGGACCCGGCTGCTGGAATATTTTGTAGAACTCCCTGCTCAACTTATTCTACACAAAACGAACTGAATTAATTGCTTTTGCTGACGACCTACTTCTCATGACGAAAGGAATGAGCATATTAGACGCAAAAAATTTGCGAATCACGACTTGAAAAAAATTGAATTTTGGGCAAGAGAAAATAAGGTTACTTTCAATGACTCTAACTCAAAAGTATTAGTGATATCAAGAAAGAAATGAGCTGGAAATGAGAAGATGAACATCTATCTTAATAACAAAATTATAGAACAAGCAGACGTCATGAAATACCTAGGCATTCATATCGACAAATAGTTCAAGTTTGACTATCATATTGACCAAGTGCATGATAAAGCTATACGACTAATTTACACTTTATCTAAATCAGCAAAACTAACCTGGGGACTTGGAAGCAAAGCATTAGAGACAATATACATAGTATTGAACCTATACTGACGTATGGAGCACCCTTATGGGCATCTGCATTACACAACCAGAAGAATCTGAGAAAAGTTCAGAGAATCCAAGGGTTGTTTAACATAAAAATTACGAAGGCATACAGGAAAATTTCATATGACGCATCTTGCGTCATTGCTGGCATCCAATCCATTGATATCACAATTGAAGGGAAAGTCAAACTGTACAACTTCACGCATAGTAAACAAGACTATGACGCACCCTTGCCCCCCAGCGACTGGAACCACCCTGCAGAAATACCCGAAGTTAAAGAAGCTGACGATGGAGACTACATATTCAAAATCTACACGGGTGGAAGCAAAATAGGAGAGCAAGTGGGTGCAGCAGTTGTGATAATCAAACAAGGGACTTCACTTCGAGAGCTAAAATACAAGCTGGACGGAAGATGTTCTAATAATCAGGCAGAACAACTGGCCATATTGAAAGCCCTACAGGAACTTCAAAACACCGGAGGAAGAGAAGACTGCAGCGAGATATTCAGACAGTACAGTAACCCTAGCCATTCTGCGGAATAACAACAAACATAATTCAATAGCAGAGAAAACCCTCAATATATGGAAAACCTTAGGACGACAAAACTGGAGAATACATTTCAGTTGGGTGAGAGCCCATGTAGGTATATCTGGTAATGAGTTAGCAGACAAAATAGCCAAATCCGCTGTTCAAGATGCAGATTTGTCCAATAGCTACAAAATGATTCCTAAGTCTACAATTATTACTGAAATAGAACAAACAGGACATCAGATCTGGCAGAATAGATGGAATGCTACAACAAAGGGGATCTCAGCAAACTATTCTTTCCATCAATAAAAGATAGACTCAAGAGAAAGCTTCCTATAACACCAATTTTCACAGCAATAGTTTCCAGCCACGGCAAAACCAAAGCCTATTTACACAGATTTCATATAGTCGAGGATCCAAAATGCACATGTAATAGCCCTCAACAAACCGTAAACCATATAATAAACGAAAGTGAAAATGACAATATTAAAAAAGTGCATACAAAACACGAAATACTGAGTATGGTAACTCCTATAGCACGAATGGCTAATGTAAGACACAATTAAAACACAATCCAATCCGAACTTAATTGTATCCAGATCAATCTACAACATAAGGGACTGTCGACTGATAACCTCATACAAATAATAGAAGAAAACGACATAGACTTAGCATTAGTACAAGAACCATATATTTTGAACAAAAAATGGCAGGGATTCCTAAAAGATATAGAATATTTATCACTGGAAGGGAAAGAAGTAGAGCACCAATTATTGTTAATAACAAACAAGTCGATGCCCTATTAATAAAACAGCTATCAAATGAAGACACAGTAGTACTAGAGATTAGATATAACAAATTAAGGTTATATATCCAGTATGTATTTAGATATCGGCGGAAATACAAATGACAATCTGCAAAAAGTAGAAGTGATGATGATGATATATATATATATATATAAGGGCGCTCAACTACAGCGGTCATCAGCGCCCTTTAGAAAACTAGTCATGGCAAAAGCCAGATATAAAACTTTCTAAAAACTATACAAGTGTAACAAAACCTATTAAAAATACACGTACTTAAAAAAATCTATCAAAACCTACTAAAAATTTCGTTCACCTATTTCACCTTTCTTTTTTCACCTTTCCACCGACACGGGTCTCCACGCACGGCCTACACGTGGGTGGGCCTGTTGACCGTCTCCCTATGATCAACTGACGAATGCACGAGGAAGCACACTGGAGCAATTCATAATAAGTAAACAAATATGTATTATGAATGAAGAAAATGAAGCCACTACCTTTGACAACGTAAGAGGAACAAGTAATGTTACCATTACTAACACCGAATTACTCAAGAGTATTAAGGACTGGACCATCAGTATTGAAGAAAGATGTCCTGACCACAAGTACATAACATACAATATAGGACAGGGCAATCCACATATCCCCATTCCAACGAGCCACCATTCCATACGTTACAGAGTACGAGAAAAAATTGAAGCATTTGATAAGATAAGAAAGAAGATAAAACCAATCCTAGTGAAGAAGAAAATGGAAAACTTGATATAGAACTGGCAAATAAGATGAGGCATGAAGCTGATGTTGAAAGAGTAGTAGATATACTACAAGTCTCGCTGAGGGAAGCTAGCAAGAAAGCATTTGGAGTATGTAGATCAGCAAAAACAACGAAAGGAATAAAACAAACTTCATGGTAGACAAATGAATTAAAAATAATGAGAAAAAAGGTCAACGCCCTGAGAAGACGTTTCCAGAAAACCAAAACAAATGGGGATCTAAGAGAACAACGCAAAATACAATATATAAATGAACAAAGAGAATATGAATCTGAATTAAAAAAAGAAAAGCTGAACTCATGGAAGCAGTACCGTAGTGTGCCAGCATCAACGAACCCCTGGAGTGAAGTATATAAGCTGGCTTCTGGGAAAATGAAAGCATGACCAATACTAACAACAATAGAGAAATCGGATGGAACCTTAACCACCAATATTGATGAAATGCTAAATTGTATGCTAGAACAATTAATATCAGAAGATTACGAAGCAAACGACACTGAATATCATAAACAGATAAGGAAAATAGCTACAGAAGCAATAAGCACAAAGAATGATCTGGAATTTACCCAAGACGAAATTAAAGGAGTGATAGAAAACTTTGACCACAACAAAACCCCAGGAGAAGATGGATTTACTAGTAAATTAGTCCTCAGGATCTTCAACATGTTACCAAAATTCACAACAGAGATATACAATGTATGCTAGCGACATGGATGTTTCCCGAGATGCTGGAAAAGAGCGAAAGTAATACCTATAGTCAAGCCTGGCAAATAAAACAGCTCAGATGCCACCAAATTTAGACCGATAAGTCTACTAAATACAACAGGAAATATCTTGGAGAAATTGCTTATAAATAGAATTATGTATCACACACACAGTAAAAATCAATTAAACAACAATCAATATGGGTTCATCCCACAAAAGGCACGACAGATGCAGCAGTGAAAATTAAAGAGTTTGTAGAAGAAGCCATGGGCAATAGAAAGGTAGTCGCTCTAGCTAGTCTAGATGTTAAAGGAGCATTCGATGCTGCTTGGTGGCCCAGCATCCTAAAAGCTTTAAAATACTTCAACTGCCCAAAAAACTTATTAAACTTAGTTAAAAACTACCTAAGCCAAGGAACAGCTATATTGACAATCAATACTGTAAATAGAGAAAGAGAAGTTACAAGGGGTTGCTCACAAGGATCGTGTTGTGAACCCGGGTTGTGGAACTTAATGTACTACTCTATTTTAAATATAAGCTATTCAACATCAACAACAGCAGTGGCGTTTGCGGACAACCTGATTATAGCAACAAAAGGGGAAAATGCAATAGAAATAGAAAATGTTATGAAGAATGAAACGAATGAAATAAAAAAATGGGAAAACAATAAAAAAATAAATTTTAATGAATCAAAATCGCAGGTCATGCGAAGAAAAAGGAGAAAAACGAGAGACATAAGAATCTACTTAAATAATAAAATACTGGAGCAAGTAGACAGAATCAAATACCTAGGAGTAATAATAGATGATACATTTAAATTTTCAGACCACATAAGCTATGTAGAAGAAAAATGTTAAAAGTTAATTCACTCGCTATCCAAGTCTGCCAAGCTGAACTGAGGATTGTCTCATGAGGCATTCAAGATCATCTACAAGGGAGCTATTTTGCCATTGATTCTGTATGGTGCTCCCCTCTGGATCGAAGCAATTTAGAAGCAGCATAACAGACAAAAATTAATCAGAGTCCATAGACTTATTAATATCAAAATGGCGAAGGCCTTTCACACTACCTCCACTGCAGTCTTTTGTGTCATAGTTGGAATGTTGCCAATTATAATAAAAGAAGAAACTGTGCAACTATATAGGATCTTGAAGGGAAAAGAGAATGTGAACTGGATTATAGATCATGATGTAGAGCTGAGGAATTGGCCACACCCTGCCAAAACAATTAGAATCACTAAAGGCAGAGAAGGAAAGCCAGAATCCACATTAGAAGTATGTATATACAGATGGCAGCAAGAGTGAGATGGGTGTGTGATTAGGAGTTGCAATATTCATCAATAATGTACTTGCTCACCAAAGAAAATATAAACTGGACAATAGCTGCTCAAACAACCAGGCAGAGCAACAAGCCATCATAAAAGCCCTAGAAAACATCGACGAATTAATAGATATAGAAAAGGAAAAGAGAACCATAACAATATATACTGATATTCAAGTAATATTGGATTGCATCAATAACCCTAAAATCCACAAAACATTAACACACAATATTCGGAATCAACTCGGGAAGCTACAAGAAAGGAATTGGAAGGCTAACCTAAGATGGATAAAGGCACATGTAGGACATCATGGGAATGAAACAGCGGATCAACTTCAAAGGAAGCAGCACAGGATAATGTGTTAGAAGTAGTAATCAGCAGGCTAAAGTGCTCAAGTATGGAGAAATGGCAACAAGAATGGCAACAAACTTCAAAAGGTGAAATTACAAAATCCTATTTTCCCAACATAAGTGACAGGACGAAAACTAATATAAAACTAACATCAAATCTAACGTAATTGTTAACAGGTCACGGGAAAATTAAAGTGTACTACCACAGATTCCAGATAAGTGACAATCGAATGTGTAAGTGCGACAAAAACGAACAACTGTGGACCATTTAATCTTTGAGTGTAATCTGTTAGACAGAGAAAGGGAAAATCTAAAGAAAGCGATAACAATGGCTGGTGGACGCTGGACACTAGAAAAAAAGGAACTTATACAAAAACACACCAAAAGTTTCAGTGTATTTGTAAACAGTATCAACTTCGATAATCCGTAAATAGTCAAGTAGGATGCAATATTTATATTAGTTTATAGAATTGTAAGTCTCAAGGAAATCTGATAATATGTAAATCAATAATGAAAGCAATTAATATAACTGTGCACTGAAGCGTATAGTATTACTCACAACGTAATGGAATATGCTGTATAATATATATAAAACAGAGACACACACAGACACACAGAGAAACACACAGACAGACACACACACACACACACACACACACAGAGAGAGAGAGAGAGAGAGAGAGAGAGAGAGAGAGAGAGAGAGAGAGAGAGAGAGAGAGAGAGAGAGAGAGAGAGAGAGAGAGAGAGAGAGAGAGAGAGAGAGAGAGAGAGAGAGAGAGAGAGAGAGAGAGAGAGAGAGACACACAAAGACACACACAGAAACACACAGACACACTTTGACACACACGTACAGAAATACACAGACACACACACACACACACACACACACACACACGCACGCACACACACAGACACATACCACAGCAACAAAATGACAAAATTGGTATATTTTATCAAGGTCTACATTTTTATGTAGTAAGGCTTTATTTATCGCTTAAAGTTTACCTTTTATACAAAAGTTATTCAGAATGAAGAAAACTTTGGGGTTATTCAGAAAGTTCAAAATATACATTTAATTTTTCATGAGAATATCTTATGTTCAGTATTTGAAAGAAAACCGTTACAGCTATGTTGGCACACATACTCCTATACGGACCATTTGCTAAGAAAGTGAGCCTTTTTTGTTTGTTTAAATTTCTTGGATAACAGAGTGTATTTGTAATCTGGATGTTATACTTTTTCTTAGTGTGCACTGATAACGTAAAAATAAATGTGTAAAAATAGGAAATGTGATATTTAATAGACCACAAAGCTTTTAAAGAAAAAAAAAATCTCATCCGAAAGTCCGCGATTTCTAACTTTCTGGACTGCTTCCTATAATGAGTTGGGGAATTACTGTACTATACCCACAAAATCAAAACGACAATGTCACTTAATAAACATGGTTTCAAATCCCATGTAGAATAAAAACCTTAAATAGACAAGGTCTATTTCTGCGAATAGCATAACAAAAACGTAAATAACGCTTCTTTGCCCTTGTAGTCTAGTATTCAGCGAGCTAGTTTCTAGTCCACAGGACTCGAATTCTATTAAAGACTAGATATTGAGTACCTTTCGTTAACCCTACGTTCATTAGAGACTGAAATTATTAAATTAATTTATTTTGTTTGTTAAGAAAGCTGTTATTTTCGAGTATGATATCAGACCCACCGGTGTGCTGGAATTTCGTCTTGTAGCAGTTGCTTTACGTGACACAAACCAGCTGAAATAGGGATATCTCTTAAACACATAACACATGGGTCTGAACTCTGGACCTCAGAAACAGTGGAAGAAGAATCCAATCAAATGTGTCATCCAGAGAGACATGTTGAAGTATGAACTAGAGAGTAAATATAATTATATATATAATGACCATGCTATACTGTCCTTGGGCCGCACCGTGGTTCAGTGGTTAGACCGCTTGGCTCTCACCAGGGCGGCCCGGGTTCAATCCCAGGCAACCGCAAAGTGAGATTTGTGGTGGGCAACACGCTGCTGGGGCGGGTTTTCTCCGGGACCTCCGGTTTCCCTGCCATCTCATTCGACCAGTGCTCCATCTTCATCTCATGTATCATCAGTATCGGCCTGCGGTGCCGTATGTAGTAAAAGGGGGCGTTAAACACTAGACACATACACTATACGGTCCTTGACCGCCATACAAGTAAGGTGGATGAGATACCTAACCCAGTATTTAGGTGTGAAAGGGACTCCTGTAACGGGCAGAGAACCCATGTGCTTCTAAAGATGGGGAGACATTAAGGGCAACTAGGTGCTCAAACAGAACGGAGTCACTAATATTTTCAGACTGAAATCATCTGACGGCGGTAAGCAAACAAGAGCCGAGGCATACAGTCCTGGCTGCAATTCGAATGAATGTGTAGTGTTTAACGCCCGCTTTTACTACATACGGCACCGCAGGCGGTGACACTGATGATGCATGAGATGAAGATGGAGCACCGGTGGAATGAGATGGCGGGGGAAACCGGAGGTCCCGGAGAAAACCCGCCCCAACGCCGTGTTGTCCACCACAAATCTCACTTTGCGGTCGCCTGGGATCGAACCCGGGCCGCCTTGGTGAGAGCCAAGCGGTCTAACCACTGAGCCACGGCGTGGCCGTTGCAATTCGAAACCTGCTTTCTATAAGATATAAGAATCTGTATACGTAATTCTAAGGTGCAACGTCACAATGTTTAGCCAACTGTCTCAGTTTTAAGATCACTTGCACAGAATATCAAATCAGGCAACTTTCTTGAACAATATACAGCCAACATATTGTTATCACGAAAGAGAATGCAGTGCATGCAGACAGAATGTAAATCATTATCATTTTAGACCTGCTACATCTGATGATAATAATAATAATAATAATAATAATAATAATAATAATAATAATAATAATAATAATAATAATAATAATAATAATAATAATAATAATAATAATAATAATAATAATAATAATAATAATAATAATAATAATAATAATAATAATAATAATAATAATAATAATAATAATAATAATAATAATAATAATAATAATAATAATAATAATAATAATAATAATAATAATAATAATAATAATAATAATAATAATAATAATAATAATAATAATAATAATAATAATAATAATAATAATAATAATAATAATAATAATAATAATAATAATAATAATAATAATAATAATAATAATAATAATAATAATAATAATAATAATAATAATAATAATAATAATAATAATAATAATAATAATAATAATAATAATAAAAAATAATAATAATGATAATAATAATGATGATGATGATGATGATGATAATAATAATGATAATAATAATAATAATGATAATAATAATAATAATGATAATAATAATAATGATAATAATAATAATAATAATAATAATAATAATAATAATAATAATAATAATAATAATAATAATAATAATAATAATAATAATAATAATAATAATAATAATAATAATAATAATAATAATAATAATAATAATAATAATAATAATAATAATAATAATAATAATAATAATAATAATAATAATAATAATAATAATAATAATAATAATAATAATAATAATAATAATAATAATAATAATAATAATAATAATAATAATAATAATAATAATAATAATAATAATAATAATAATAATAATAATAATAATAATAATAATAATAATAATAATAATAATAATAATAATAATAATAATAATAATAATAATAATAATAATAATAATAATAATAATAATAATAATAATAATAAAAAATAATAATAATGATAATAATAATGATGATGATGATGATGATGATGATAATAATAATGATAATAATAATAATAATGATAATAATAATGATAATAATAATAATAATAATAATAATAATAATAATAATAATAATAATAATAATAATAATAATAATAATAATAATAATAATAATAATAATAATAATAATAATAATAATAATAATAATAATAATAATAATAATAATAATAATAATAATAATAATAATAATAATAATAATAATAATAATAATAATAATAATAATAATAATAATAATAATAATAATAATAATAATAATAATAATAATAATAATAATAATAATAATAATAATAATAATAATAATAATAATAATAATAATAATAATAATAATAATAATAATAATAATAATAATAATAATAATAATAATAATAATAATAATAATAATAATAATAATAATAATAATAATAATAATAATAATAATAATAATAATAATAATAATAATAATAATAATAATAATAATAATAATAATAATAATAATAATAATAATAATAATAATAATAATAATAATAATAATAATAATAATAAATATTTTTCACGGAATTCTTTGACGGAAACGACGAAACCCTGAGGAACAGTGCACTTCATGTGACCGTTACGCTCAAACGCGACCGAAATCTGTACAGAGCCTACACAAGCTGCTCTCCCTGAAGAACAGCGCACATAAAGAGTTAATTACAAAGCCCCGGTCGCGATAGAATCGCTAATCTGTTTAATTAGCCGGCTGCTAGGGTGGTTACAATGCCTTAGGAAACAATTAGAGAGTCTGCAAGTGGAGTGAGTGGGTGGGAAGACGGGATTTCTCCCCTACACTTTATCAGACTGCTCCTGAGTTCGAACCAAGGAGCAAATTCCTTCTGAAATCTGAGTGAAGGATTCATTGTGAAATATCCCACATTGTCCATGGTTCTACGGTTTATCTCTACAACATTTATACTTAGGTTGCACTGGTACAATAGCCTTGTGTTACTTTGTTGCTAACTGAAATATCCGACGTTGTCCGTAGTTTGGCGGTTTATCTCTACATTTATACTTAGGTTGTACTTGAACAATAGTCTTGTGTTACTTTGTTGCTAACTGAAATATCCGACGTTGTCCGTAGTTTGGCGGTTTATCTCTACAACATTTATACTTAGGTTGTACTTGAACAATAGTCTTGTGTTACTTTGTTGCTAACAGAAATATCCGACGTTGTCCGTAGTTTGGCGGTTTATCTCTACAACATTTATACTTAGGTTGTACTTGTACAATAGCCTTGTGTTACTTTGTTGCTAACTGAAATACCCGACGTTGTGCGTAGTTTGGCGGTTTATCTCTACAACATTTAGACTTATGTTTACTTGTACAATAGTCTTGTGTTTCTCTGTTACTAGATGAAATACCCGACGTTGTGCGTAGTTTGGCGGTTTATCTCTACAACATTTAGACTTATGTTTACTTGTACAATAGCCTTGTGTTACTTTGTTGCTAACTGAAATACCCGACGTTGTGCGTAGTTTGGCGGTTTATCTCTACAACATTTAGACTTAGGTTGTACTTGTACAATAGCCTTGTGTTACTTTGTTGCTAACTGAAATACCAGACGTTGTCCGTAGTTTGACGGTTTATCTCTACAACATTTAGACTTATGTTTACTTGTACAATAGCCTTGTGTTACTTTGTTGCTAACTGAAATACCAGACGTTGTCCGTAGTTTGATGGTTTATCTCTACAACATTTAGACTTAGGTTGTACTTGTACAATAGCCTTGTGTTACTTTGTTGCTAACAGAAATATCCGACGTTGTCCGTAGTTTGGCGGTTTATCTCTACAACATTTAGACTTAGGTTGTACTTGTACAATAGCCTTGTGTTACTTTGTTGCTAACTGAAATACCCGACGCTGTCCGTGGTTTGACGGTTTATCTCTACAACATTTAGACTTAGGTTGTACTTGTACAATAGTCTTGTGTTACTTTGTTGCTAACTGAAATACCCGACGTTGTCCGTAGTTTGGCGGTTTATCTCTACAACATTTAGACTTAGGTTGTACTTGTACAATAGCCTTGTGTTACTTTGTTGCTAACAGAAATATCCGACGTTGTGCGTAGTTTGGCGGTTTATCTCTACAACATTTAGACTTATGTTTACTTGTACAATAGCCTTGTGTTACTTTGTTGCTAACTGAAATATCCGACGTTGTCCGTAGTTTGGCGGTTTATCTCTACAACATTTAGACTTATGTTTACTTGTACAATAGCCTTATGTTTCTTTTTAACTACTCAAGTACCGTTGTTGTATGTAGTTTGACGATTTATCTGTACACTTTTTGTGTTAATGCAGCTGAATGATTTTATTTTCCAGTATGTCACTTTGTATAAAAATAATAGTGTTTTACATAAAAATAAGTATAATCGGATTTAATGTTTGTAACCGACATACACACATCTACTAAGAATTCTGAAGAAGGTGATAATTAATAAAAGAAGGACCAACTTTGACTGCGTTACTTTTCCATGATCCAAGTCAGAGAAAATATCAACGAATATTATGTATTATGCTTTGAAAACTGGGGCAATTGATCTTATGTTGGGAATGGCCGATCTGCCAATTTGTTTTGTATAGGTAGCAATGAAATATTTTGTTGGTATTACATAAAATTGAATGATTAATTGTTAGACTGGAATTTGGAACACTAAACTAGAGTTATTCTTGAATTACTGTTTTCTACGCTAATTTGGTCCGAAATCATTGCAACTGTGAAGGAAGAAAATGATTAACACATACACACACCACGCTCGTACGTAATGCGTAGTCTACCCTGCACCGATATGATATGTTACCATCTGGAAAGATAGGGCGTTTTAGAAGTGAAAGAATTGTCAAAATTGGTTTAGTGTTTTCTATAAGATTAGTCTACATATCCAAAGATAAAATGTCTTTCTTTTATATGTCGTATTAACGGGAACATTAGAACCTCCTTCACTAGGACCCTACAGTGAGGGAGGGTTAAGTTGCGAGGACAAATGATAGTAAAGGGCAGGGTCCCTAACAGATGCAGACTGAAGCTACCTGAATCATCTGAGATATAGTGAAGGCCAAGTTGAGTAGCCCGAAATGAATTTTGACGCGTAAATGTGAGAGGCAGTATGAAAATTAAAAGCCATCCGAGCATAGAATGTGTTTTCCAATTGGAAACTTGTCAGGTAGATGGAAATTAAAACAAAACAGAACAGTGTGCTGTCGCGGCATAAGGTAGGTCATGCGGGGCACTGAGCCGATAACGTTGCTACCTGCAGTATCGATTGATTATAACCCACTTCTTTTCCAGGACCTTCATGTTGTTGTTATTCAGTTTTTTCGTGTAATTTTGTAATCGTCAATCGCGATTAAATGAATAAACAAAATTATTCTACTGTAAGTTAAAAAATAGCCAAATGTGTTTCAGTCACATGACTTTCTCTACTGTAATAGAAGTATTTTTTTTACAAACGGTTGCTTCTCTAATCAAGATCAACATTATCTTATTATAGGTAAAAGGGAGTAGACTTTAAGCGAGAGCCAAGCGTTTTAAACAGCTAGTCGCTGAGTGGTTGATTTCTTTGAAATTACATTCTCTTTGTAGGTATGTCCAAGAAATAAAACAATGAATAATGACTTCCTTAAAGTATAAGCATTGGAAAATTCAGACAAAGAACAAGGAATATATAATTCACTCCACAAAAAATGTATTTGCCATAAATTGTGGATTTTAATGAAATCTACATTTTTATAAGGTTTGATCTCTTACGGTTTACAATTACACAAATATCATTAAAAATGAAGAGGAATCCTTAGGATATTCGCATAAAATTCTAGATATACAGGGTGTACCATTTAACTGGAGACAATACAATATCTCTGAAACTAAGCACTGTAGAAAGAAAATCAGGAATAAACGTCGCTTGATATTATGGGAGAAAGTATATACCATTAGTCGTCTTTTATTTAGAGGACGTTGTGATGGTCATTTTAGGGTCAGTTATTTTTTTAAATGGGAACCTACCTCTTTTATTTTGTTTTATCACTCCTCATAAAGTACTAGAGAACTTTTATATAAATCCCTTTGCAGTTATTCTTACACTAATGTAAATAACGACAAAAGTACTGAATTACAGTATACGAAGAGCGCGATTTCTTGGACCATCTCTGGATGGCCATTTGAGGGTTAAGTTATTTATCGTAATTGGGAACCAACATTTTTATTTGGTTCGCTTCTTCCTCATTACAAAATAAATAGTTTTATTCATAGCATATTGATCTTTCACTAGAAAATTAAACATAGATTAGAGGTAGCTACACAGAGTATCAACACTTACCTTAGCGAAATAAATGTTTAAAATGATGCCTTTATACCTCAATGCATTTTCCAATTCAATGAATAAACGATTGATGTGTCCGTAAAAGCATGTTTTATTCAATACTGGCACAAGCATTTCATATGACGACCTTCATGTTGTCAGGTGTCGGTGTTTCACAATACACTTTTTCCTTGAGGTAACCCCTATAATAAAAAAAATGATAATATAGGATCAGGAGATCGAGTTGGCCAATTAATGGAACCTGGGTGTCCTACCCAACGATCATTGTAATTGTTATTTAAAACCACCCTAGCAGTATGTGCATAGTATGCAGGGCATCCATCAAGCTGGTACCACATTTGTGACCTTGTTTGTAATAAGACATCTAACAAAAACGACAACTCGTCTATTAAAAGTTCCTGTGCTTTGCACCTATTAAGGTGCCATCAATAAAGCAGGGTCCAATTAACTTGTCGCCAAAAATCCCACATCACACTTTTAAAGGACCAGCATT
This sequence comes from Mantis religiosa, assembly GCA_030765055.1. Taxonomy (NCBI): domain Eukaryota; kingdom Metazoa; phylum Arthropoda; class Insecta; order Mantodea; family Mantidae; genus Mantis; species Mantis religiosa. The sequence continues at coordinate 78,181,907 of CM060952.1, read as the reverse complement.
TCTGATGTGCCACTTCTCGTAACCAATGTGGCTTTTCTACCGCCCAACAGTGCACATTGTATCGATTTACCTCACCATGATTTGTGAAGTACACTCTTCATTAAACAACCGAACTAAATTTTTTTTTATTAATCCGCAGTCTGTCTTGTGCCCCTACAGGACGTTAGACTATTCAGAAAATCGTCAACATGTAATTCTTGAGGTAACGGACTGCTAGAGTTGGAATTTTGGCGCGTCAATATTCCCACCTTGGATGCTAATTCGCGAGAACTGATATGGGGATTGTAATTCACTGCAGCCAGCACCCCAACTTTCCTGTCTTCGTTCGTAGCTGTTCTTCTGCGTCTCCTTTTCTTTAGCTGTACCCTTATTTCTTCAGAGAATTGCTTTATTACACGATAAAATGAAGCTGCTGATGGAGTTCTATAAGGAAACCTCTCTGTGTACAGAACAATAGCCTAATCCACATCTCTCATAGACTCCCCGTAAATGAGAACCCTTTCCACCTTTTCTAGTTGAGAAAGTTGGTCTATTTTAACCCGCAGACAACTGAGTATGCTTCCAAAAGCCCAACAACTTGAATGAAGGTGATGTTTGTTACTCGGTGATCGCTAACTGTAGTACTATCAGTGGATCCAGCTGGACTCGAATGCGGCTGCAAGTATACTAATGATAGATGCAAGGAAACTGTCATACCGTGGAAAGTATACAAAATAGTGTCTCATTGCCTCCTATCATGCTGCACTGTGTTGCATGAGGCAGCCGTTCAGAGTTTTTGTCGTTATTTACGTTGCTGTAAGAACAAACTGTTGCAAATATACAAAAGGTGTTTAGCTTTTATGAGTAGTGAGAAAACAAAATAGAAAGGGCATGTTTCCGTTTTAAAAAAAATTAATTTACCCTAGAATGACCATCATAACGTCCTCAAATAAAAGACGACCAATAGCATTTACTTTGTCTCATAATATCAAGCGACTTTTATTCAACACATTTCTTTCTACAGTTCTCGGCTTCAGAGATAGTGTACTATCTCAAGCTAAATGGTCCATTCTGTATATTTGACTTGTAATTTAAGTATCTCAAACAGTTGATATGTTAATCTAAATCATTTGAATAATTTTTGAACAAATCAAAATTAAAAAAAAAGTTCCTTCTAAGGAGTAGTATAGAGTAAAGGGATTTTCTTAAAAACGTTCATATATCCTCACTGGATAATCTTGAACTTAAATTCCAACCCTTATGTTTAACCAATTTTTCGCGTTTGAGATATGCTGTTCACACACACACGCGCGCACACGCACACACACAAAACACACACACTAGGTTCAACCGGACTAACATACTAACATTTCCATTAAGATCTCAATATCTAATTGTTTTGTTCGTTTAGAATATGTCAACTGTTAAGATATATCTTGAAAAGTAATGTCACATCAGCGAGAATTAACACAATTTTCAAGGGTACTGCTTGCTGACGTTACGAAGCGTTATTATTCCGCATACGACAACTTCTGAGTTAGATCGAGAACATTCCGTTACCAGAACCATCTCTCAGCACCGGTAGACCACAAAACGCCGTTGCGAAGCCGAGCAGAGCAGAGTGTTTGGAATATCAGCAAGTCGAGTTGTGTTGAAAAGAGCATCGGGGTGAAGAGTCGGCGAGCAGTGTGGACAGTGCCAAAAGTCGACAAACAGGTAGTGTAAAGGGTAAACTTATTTTTTATGTTAGACATAAATGAACATTAAATAGACTTAATGGAAATTAATTGTTCTTTCACACTGGTCGTGTGTAGGCTAAATTGTGGAAACGTAGAGAAAGACTGAAAATTTCAATGTCATGGCCGGGATTTGAACCACGGATCTTCTGGTTTCCGTCCAGCCGCACTACCATTGTGCTACTATGGCCAACGTGCCGATATGACATTAAATTCTCCAACTGACTCGTATTTTTTCCGGTAAACCACTTAGGAGTTCTCATAAACACATGAGACAACTACCTAAATGGCGACTTACAACACGTAAGTACTTTAAGGCCCGGGCTTTATAGTTAACCACTATTAGGTCAATTAATGGAAATTAATTGTTCTTTCACATTGGCCGCGTGTAGGCTAAATTGTGGAAACGTAGAGTCAGACTGAAAATTTCAATGCCATAGCCGGGATTTGAACCACGGATCAATTGTAGTGCGGCTGGACGGAAGCCAGAAAATCCGTGGTTCAAATCCCGGCTATGGCATTGAAATTTTCAGTCTGACTCTACGTTTCCTTAAATAGACTTGTTGAAAGTATTTATTTTTGTTGAAAGAGATGGTGTTTGTTAGTATTGGGCTAACGATTTTGGTGACAATTGTAACAGTATTTTTGTTTAGTAATGTTCGAAGGAATAATAAATATATAAAAATGTATGTAGTTGTGTGATTGGCCGAAGTAGTAGTGGTATGACGTGGTGTGATGACGTGTCAGTGAATCGGCCAATCACAAAATAAAGTGGGAATTTCTATGGGGACAAGAAAATCAATAATCTAGAAAAAGTGAGAATCTTGTGTCTTGCTGGAGAAGGAGGAAAGATGTTACGATGATTGTAATTGTAAAGGAAAATTAATAAGATTCAAAAAGTGTTATTCAATATTTATAATAGATAAGAGTGAATCATAGATCATATTATATAATTAAATAATATATTACAAAATTGGACTCATCTAAATTTTATTTTCACCAAAAATCCGCATCCACACCTGAGAAAAGATCTCACGACTCTCAGTAGATTAAAACTCGACTTGGATGTTACAAAAAGTTGGCTTGCTTCTTATTAGTTGAAGATGAACGAAAATATAATCCCGTTACAAATGGCGCAGCAACGTGTGGGGCTCGAATAGGATAAAGAAGAGGAGATTAAAGCATCGTGCAGCTCCGTGGGAATTTAAAAGGAAAGAAGAAAGAAGAGAGAAGAAAGAAGAAAACGAGAACTGGTTTAAGTGAGTGAAATTAAAATAAAAAAAATAGTAGTAGTAGTAGATTTATGTTGTTAAGAAATCAGAAAATAGTTAAAAAGATGGCGAGTAGAAAAGAAATAATAGTGGAAGGAGAAGTTACTGATAGTGTAGGAATGAATAGGGAGGATGCAAGATTAAGCATAGATAATGAGTCAATGTTGGAAAGAATAACAAGAATGTTAAGTAATTTAGATTCTAAAATAGAACAAAATGCAAAGAATTTAGATTTTAGAATGAGAGATGTAAAATCAGAAATAGGAGATGTTAAATCTGAAATGAGTAATTTAGATTCTAGAATGAAAGATGTAAAATCAGAAATAAGTAATTTAGATTCTAGAATGAAATATGTAAAATCAGAAATGAGTAATTTAGATTCTAAAATAGAACAAAATGTAAACGATTTAACTAAGAAAATGAATGATTTAGATGTAGGAGTAAGACAGGAACTAGCACAAAATGTGAGTAACTTAGAAATTAATTTATTACAGAAGCTAAAACAGGAATTAAAATCTGAAATTTCACAGGAGATTAGAGAAGGGAGAAAAGAGTGTAGGGATAATATGGAAAGGCTCATGCAGATCATAGAGATTAATAAGGATGAGAACAGAAAGGAAGTCAATGAGTTGAGAGAGATAATTCAGGAAACTAGGTTAGGTCAGGACATTGTGAAACAAGAAATAAGAATGGAATTAAACAAAGAGTTAGAAACATTTAGGATACAACAGGCAGAAATAACACAAAAACAAAGAGAAGAATTAGGAGATAAAGTAGAACAAAGAATCAATGTAATTTGTTCTGAAATGCAATTACAACATGATGAAAGTAAGATACACCAAGAGGAAATAAAGTTACAAATTGATGAGATAAGTAAAGCAAAAGAAGAAGTAATTTTGCAAATTAAAGAGGTAAAAGAACATTTTGAAAAAGAAAAGGATAACTTAGGAAAATTGACACAAGTTGTAATTGCATTACAGGCTAGAAAAGTAAATAACGGGAAAGAAATGTCTAGAATTACAAATATAAACGATTGTGACTTACCGGGTGAATTAAGCAATCATCAGAAGTCTAGTGATGTAGTAAGTGAATGTAGTGATTTTGTGAGTCCAGATAATGATATTAATTATCACAGAAACACACAGAACATGTCCTCACACACACAACTCCACAGTCTAGGTCAAAATGAATGTGTACATTATTCACTAAATGATATTAGTCCACCAAGTTTTGATGAGGAATCAGGTGATAATCCAAAAGTATTTCTTAGGGAATTGGAAGAATATTTCCGTATTAAGAGAATTCCCAATGAATTTCGGATGGTAATAGTAAAACGCTGTTTGAAGAAAAATGCTCTTGAGTGGTTAAGGTTAACTTTGGCTTCACATGAAACATACAGTACTTTCAGAAATCTGTTTATAAATAGATTTTGGGGACCTGAGAGACAAAGAAGAATAAAAGTTGAGTTAGCAACGGGTAGGTTTGAGTTTAAAAAAGGGATTTCTATGACTGAATATTTCTTAAAATTAGCAAACAGAAGTAAGTTGATCAATCCCGAAATTTCTGAGACAGAAATTGTCAACATGCTAATACGTCATTATCCACCACATATCAGAAATCATTTAATTGTGGCTAAGCCTATCGATTTCTCTGATATGATTGAATTATTATCCGAATTTGAAGCACATAACCTCATTAATGATACTACATCCTGTGATGGTAACTATAATAACGTCCATATTGAGCGAGGAAGAAATCGACAGGAATCACAACCTACAAATAATAGGAATAATAGGACGAGTTTAAATTGGGGCGGGGCACCCGTGAGAAATCAAAGATTTGAAGGAAGAGGTTATGATCCTAGACGAACTTATGAATCTGTAATTCCCGGAACAGGAAGTGGAGTTCAAAATAATGTGCAAAGGAATTATCATAACAATCAGTCGACGAGAATTGGAAGAAATGATCAAATAAACCATGTAAGATTTTATCGAGGAAATAATCAGCGAATAAGTAATTTTAATAGGGGTAGAGGTACTAGTTTATTTAGTGCAAATCAAAGAGATTTTAGGGGTGTGAGATTTGAAAGAAGTAATCAAAATGAAAGAGTCGAAAATACACAAAGCACAGAGAATGATGTGAGTATAAACGATAGCACCAACCTAACCAACAATGAAAGTAATAATCAGAGGGAGATGGAAAACTAAAAACCAAATCATTTTGTGCTCTGGAAAGTGGTTCGGTGAGGAGGACACAGGGCGAATTGAAAGTTGAAGATAACGGAAATAAGCTCACTCTCTTGCAGAAAAATAAGGAATTAGTTAACCCACCTCAGATAATTATTTACCTATGGGATAAAGAATATACAGCCTTGATTGATACTGGAGCCAGTTCTACTGTGATAAGTGAGGAATTGTTTAAAAATCTGTTAGCTAACTATAAAGTGGAATATTTAAATGTGTGTAACGTTTACTGCAGTACTGCAATTGGGAAGAAAAAGGATAGGATTAAATATCAAGTATTAATTAAGGGGCGAATAGGTGAATGGAATTTCAATTTCATTACGTTGGTAATTCCACATTTGGCAAGAGATGTAATTGTGGGTAATGATTTATTATATGAATGGCAAAGTGTATTGAATTTCGAAATGCATGAAATGAAGGTTAAGACAGAAAATGATTTATTAGTAATAAAATTATTGGAAGAAGATGAAAGAAAAGAAGAGAACAGGGATAATATAAATAATGAAAGGTTTTTTGTGGAAGATATACTTTTGCAAGAAAATGGTAATATTGAATACGATGAAAATGAAAATTGTGGGAAGAATTTAATTATTGATGGATTGCAAAATAATGTAACTGACCTTGAAAAGCATTGTTGCCAATTATATACAATACAAGATAAGAACGGCGGAAGCCAAGTGGAGGAAGAAATAGAATTCCAGAGAATATTACAAGTAAAGTTAGAAAACACATACAATTTAGACCAAGCGAGAAAAGAACAGTTGAAATTGTGTATATTAAAGAATAGAAAAGCCTTTAGTTCAAAACCTGGACTGTGTAACAAATACACACACACATTTAAAGTGAATGATACTGATCCCTATACACATAAAAGCCTTGACAGTAATTGAAACAATATTGAATATATACTATGTGTGTGTTAAATAATAATAAAAATAAAACATTGTTAAACATCAATATATTGTTGTATTTTAATTAATGTTAATTTATTGTTGCTAAATGTTCATTTATTATATTTCATCCAATGTATGTATATTATTATATTTTATGTATGTTGTATTGGTGTTGTGTAATATTGGTGTAAACGAAATTGTTAATTGGGGCTGTTCTTCGAAATATATGGAAACAGATTGTTAATTCCTTTATTTGGTTATTTTCCATATATTTCGAAGAGGGGCATTTGTAACAGTATTTTTGTTTAGTAATGTTCGAAGGAATAATAAATATATAAAAATGTATGTAGTTGTGTGATTGGCCGAAGTAGTAGTGGTATGACGTGGTGTGATGACGTGTCAGTGAATCGGCCAATCACAAAATAAAGTGGGAATTACTATGGGGACAAGAAAATCAATAATCTAGAAAAAGTGAGAATCTTGTGTCTTGCTGGAGAAGGAGGAAAGATGTTACGATGATTGTAATTGTAAAGGAAAATTAATAAGATTCAAAAAGTGTTATTCAATATTTATAATAGATAAGAGTGAATCATAGTTCATATTATATAATTAAATAATATATTACAAAATTGGACTCATCTAAATTTTATTTTCACCAAAAGTCCGCATCCACACCTGAGAAAAGATCTCACGACTCTCAGTAGATTAAAACTCGACTTGGATGTTACAAAAAGTTGGCTTGCTTCTTATTAGTTGAAGATGAACGAAAATATAATCCCGTTACACAATAAAGGAGTTGAAGTGAACTATGTCTTGGCCGTTTTTGACACAGTAATAAATATTAGTGCTAAAGTGATTCGTGTTGTTCTCAGATATATCTGGTGAACTGTGATGATAACACCAGTTAAATTGACTGACTGAGGCCGATGATTATCTATTTGAAGTGAGTTATCGATTGTCTGAGAATTAAACTGTTTCTAAATCTTATCACATTTGAATGATATATGTTTACACGGACTATTTAGACGTAAATCTTTATTAAGTAACAGATAATGTACGTTGTCGTGAGTCACAGAAAAGTTAAGTTGAAGTGACTGCTAAGTCTGTATAACCAGAGCGCGGTTTTGAGGCGCTATGACTGTTGGTAATCGATCACACTTCGGTGAAATATGACGCGACTTTTAGAAATACAAGCTCTCTTATTTAAGTGCCACATCATGCTCACCAACTCTCTACTTATGTGTTCAAATCTTAAGCTGTACAACTAAAACACTATTGCGTTTTTGTGATTTCTTAACATTCTTGTTCTCATTCTTATTTTGTCTAAGCGAGTCTCTTGAGATTTGACCTTGCCTGAATTACAGGAACCGTATTAACACAAAAGACTGTAGAACTGAATGCTAATCTGAAAAAAGGGGCACAAAAACGAATATTTTCCGTTTTACTGTATTTATACTCCACATTTTCCAATATCTTTAATAGTTATCACTCTTTGTATGGCCTCCAGTAAATCATGAGATTTGGTTTAGTAATGGATTATTTTATCATTTTTAAAAATTTCACCTTTTTAAATTCGGGCTCAGAACACTTACACTGACACTGAGTACTCAAAACACGCATGTTCTGCGAAACGCCTCAAGTATACAATTTGCGGTAACGCTACGTCTATCTCATGGTAGCATAACGGCAACCCTTTTCTTAACAGCGCTTCTTAGGTTCTAATTGAACGATTGGCTTTTTTTTTTTTCAGAATCGCAATAATAAATACAAGATTCATCAGCAGAGACCAAAGGTTTAGGCAATAGATATAAATCATTAAAATTGGCAGGAATAAGGAATTATAAGCACTAAAACAGACAGTAAAAGAAAATTAGAAAAACGCATTTATTTAAAATATTCAGTACTAAATAACTCGATCGCGTATTTTAAATAACTTCAGAGTTTTAAACAAAATGCTAGTGTTGTAATTGATATAAAGTGAAATATTGTTTAAAAGGGCCTATATATTGCAATGCCTTATTCGTTGCTCATGACAACCAAATGTCTTTTTTTCCTTGTTTAAGTTCTTTGAGGTCATGTTGAGTTTCGTGTCATATAACATATCTTTCATATGAGGAAATGACCTCTCATGATCGACAGAGGTTATTGGAGCAAATCTAAAACATAGCATCATTGTAAGATTCATTTCAACAGCAACAGAGTTGCCACCTCGTACAACTTTTGAAATGATTCTAAGTTTATCCAGATCACAGTTTCTCGATAACACTTCTTTACACTTTTCATTAACTAATGAACCCCGTTTCCCTGTTATTGTCCAGTTTTTGGACAGTCATCATCCACAATTTTCCCTGACTTCATTAAAGGTTGTCCTCTTTCTTGAAATTGGCAGATCACTTGTGACAAGAGCTGAAAATCAGCCGCAATGAAAGTCAAGTTATTTTTCACTTACGAAGAGTTAAGAAATATCTTGGCTTATACAAATTGAAGATGCTTCATCCTCCAGAGCCTTCACCACCTCAGTTGTACTCTGGAAATTTGAAGAGCAGTAAAGTTCTGCTGAGCTCCATGTCCCCCATCTCATTATAATGTGGGGGCGGAAATACATCTGATGCAATCGATTTAAATGCCAGAATTATTGATGGGGCTTTCACAAATATCTTCTTAATACTGGAAATCAATTTAACACCCGGAAACAAGGGTCGTATCTCTTCTGACACCCTGTGAAAGTCATGTGCTGCGCACGTCACGTGAAGCATGTTTGGAAATGGCACTTTTAAAGCTATCCCAGCCTTTTTCTTATATGGTACAGCATCCCAATCAAACGTAAGAGGTCGCACTGGGCCACAGCAACTTTAATGAACTGGCGAATAAGTGCGTGACAGTTGAATTGTTAACTTTCTCAAGACACTCTGTTGTAAGCAGGAATGGTTTGATTGATTCATCTTCTGTAGGATCTAATGTTCCAATAACAACATTGGTAATGAAACGACCCATGGTATCAGTGACTCGTCGATAGAAATCCAGATCATTTTTATTTTCATTTTATCTTTAATGATTTTAATTGTGTCATCGTAACATTCGGTTAAGTAATATTTTTGCAAACTGGACTAGGTATTTCTCCAAAAATTGTGTTAATGTAGGTTTCTGTAATTTCCATAATTTTTTTTTCACAAATGTTTTTTTTATTTTATTCATATCAATGTCCAATAAATTATGTTGTCCATCAAATATTTCTTGCAAAGTGACAATATTTTTATTAGTACAATCATTTCAAGTCCTTCAAAATTAATCACTTGAGTAAATCTCTTTTGAATACGCTGTGCCAATTAATTATAAATTTTACTATTCTCTCAGATGAAGCTTTTTGCCAACTGCCGATCTTTGCGTTGCTTAATAAGTAATGATGATTTAAAATGGTGATTAGCCATATCCCAATCATGTTCTATGAAATTCATTTTTGGTTGAAAAACGTCTAAAATTAAATTAAAGTAGTAGTTAGCGAACCAATGATGGACGATAACCAACAAAGTGACAAGCAAAAGATAAAGAAACTATCCATGCCATATATTTTTAGAAAGATAATTCTCGCATTTTTCCGTAGCAGTGAGGTAACATTTGTGAACCACCCTACTTCTAGCTGATTATTTTTATTTCGAGGGAGACTGTGTAACAGCAAATGCCTGGAAGAAGTTTTGGAGTTAAAACGCCTCAGAGCAGTGGAGAAGTAAGGAAGGTTTCCTTCACCAAAAGATGATTTCTTTCTCCTTTGTGCATTTTACATATTACATTGAGTTCTAAACGTTCGTAATTAGCACTTTCTCTTTCTCTGAATCAGAAATTGTCATTAATAATGAGCCAAGGCAGGCTTTGTAACCTACTTTCTTACACGCATCCTTTTGTCTGACTTAACTGTCTGTGTGAGGTCGTCGTGGCAGTCCTTTCTGATCCAGAGGGAGACGAAGGAAAACTACATCTCCATTTCACTTCAACTTTCATCCTGTTTGGCTGATTCAGGGTTCGAAAAATCGGCGTTGCATGGCATTGCTCAATATGAACCCTCGTTATGTTACGTAATTTTCATGTTAAAGCTGGATAGTGTGAAAAATAACGTCAGTTAGTGTAAAATACTGGCCCACCCATTTCTAAGGTTAATTGCTCTGATAACCTGATTACAATGTAACTCTTACATGACGAGTCCAATGCACACATATATGGAGTTTAATAAAGAGTTTGATACTATTTCATTCTAAAAACAAATATGGGTTGCACTCACATGACTTTCTCCTTTATAAACTATTCATCTTAAACATGATAAACATTTGTAGAATTGGTTTTATTGCACCTGTTCCTTTAGGTTAAATTGGAGTAGGAGAAATCATTATACTTAAATGATAATCAATTCTTCAGAAGGATGCTCACTCTGTGATGGCTTTGATATTCCTTTCTGTTTTCACTACCATGAGTAAAAAGTTGAATAACCACCTTCTATTTGTGAAAAGTATAAATACTGGGAAATTCAAATAAATAACCAGGATTATCTAGAAAATAATTATCTCAAAACAAGAAAATAAAACATAAAATAAATTTAAAGTATTACATAGGTAAGTTTTATGTTTTAACAGAAGTTATGATGTTTATGCAGTCAAATTTGGTGTATCTATTAAGGTTTACCAGTTCGAAAGTCATCCAGAATGAGAACAATCCCAGAATATTCCAGATGTTTCATTTGTTATGAAAATATCGAAACATGTGAAACTTCTAAGTCCTTTTGAAAACATCAGATCATTGTAAAAAGTTTTCCTGTAAAGACAAGTTTGGAGTGGAGAATTTTCTTTCAAACCTTTGTGACACATTCATGAGAGATGCCGAAGTTAAATACCAATTTTTTCATGTTTAACCGACTTTAGGTTTTGAGTTTTGCTGTTCACAAACACCTTGACCTATCTACTATTATTTTATCTTTTCTTTTCTTTCATTAAAGATTCGCTAGGGAAAGTTAAGAGATCAAAATTGCACATTTTATAACTCTGCTGACTTAATATCTTTAAACAAAAATATGTGGAAGGAATTTAATCACTTTAGTAAATACTTTATTTTCTGGAAGCTGAGACACGGGCTAAGAAAACAAAAAGAAACCATTATCTTCATTATCAACATCAATATTCGGTGCGAATCAGGCTATTTATTTGGAAATAACACAGCATTACTTTGTTACGAAAATATATCTTTATTCCTTCTCTTCTGTACTTTACATACGAGAACACTTTGGTTTTAACACTTTCATGTAGTCGAATAATTCTGGGCCATTTGATGGTAGCAGTCTACTTAGAAAAAAGATACGTGCTCGTTGTCAGGTTTCGTAGCCATGTTTACCACCAGCCTCCTGCAAAACAGAGTTAAACTTTGTTGAATTAAACAATAGAAACTTTGGAATAATAAAATTAAATTATTTAATAATTCTGCTCAATTATCCCAGAAGTAAATAATAATTGCAGAAGAAAATGATTTTAAAATAAGTTATGAGTATCAAGGGGACTTATATTTTGTGTAGCGAATTTTCGGTTGCCTCTTTAGCTTTAACATTGGGCCAAATTTTACAAAATTAGTCTTCCAATGAAGATTGCTTCACAAGTGGTTCGTATACAATTTAGGTGCTTATAATAATGTTATATCCAAACCAAAGTTCCTTTTGGGCAATTTTCTGATTTTTCTTTTCCAAAACATGGAAAATAGTTTACGTTATGATTCGTATTTTCTGGATATTTAAATTAAGTGATTTCAAGTATATGTGCAAATTCCTGTTATTTATTAGAACAAAAAGTATAAAATCAGAAAACATGATGTAAAATAGACTTTGCCATCTTTTAAAATATTTTGAAATACCAAATCCTGCTTCATTTCCAAATCTTCACATTTTTCTTCAGCAACACCATAATGATGAATGCCCGCCTCGGTAGCGTAGATGGTAGGGTGTCTGCCTCACGTTCAAGAGGTCTCGAGTTCGAATCTCGGTCAGGGTGAGTTACCTGGATAAGGTCTTTTCCGGGGTTTTCCCTTATCCTGACAGAAAAATGGCGGGTAACTCTAAGCTCCATGGACCCTGGACTCATTTGAGCATCATTTCACCCATTTCATTCATCGTCCGATGTGACTTAACGTTGGAAGACGTAAATTAAAAAAAATCATGATGACTTATAAAATTCATTATAGATTTATTTATAGATTTATTTCAGTAATTTCATCAGGTCATTGTGCTTAGCTTTCTTTCTTTAACCGAGCGGGATGGCTCAGGCGGTTTGGTTTGTAGCCCGCATTTGGGAGGCCCGGTTTCGATTCCCGTGGCCAACCTACCTGACCCATGGGTTTTTCGGGGGGGCTGGGTAGGCTAATTACATCCCCCGACTTTTCTGTCCCTGCATTTCATCTCCATTATCATTTCACATAATCTCTCATCTGGTGGTCTCTTTCAGGGTAGAAGTGTCGGCGAATGTCTCGGCGGTGCATGACAGGATGATATGCTCTGAGGAAAACTACTTCCTTCTCCAGTAGGTCGGTTGCGGTCTCCGCTCCTTGCTGGGACCATTTCGGGACCGCCAGCCAGGGACCTTTGGGGCTCGGATCGCCTACCTGGGACCATTAGGGCTCGGTTGCTAGGCTCGTTGCCGTCCCGCAGTAGGGGAGTGTGTCCGTTGTCCTGGCCTGTCGGGGAAGGACTCTATCCAAGTAAACTGTAGGGACCCTGCCCTCTGTACTGTCGTGGCTCCTTGGGTCACAGCCATCTGCCTCATCCTTCCTCCCGGGGTGCCCCACTTGTGGGCATAGGAACATTGGGCCCAGCATGGTGGCTTACGTACCGAATTCCCTCCGTAGTGACATCCTAATCCTAATCCTAGCTTTAACTTTCTCTGTTTCTGTACTTCTGCTATAACTTAAACCATTCTGACGTTACTAGATGAACCGCGGGCCGAACTGCCGAGCCCCTCCCGTCGGGGACCTATTCGGATTGGATTGGACTCGAGGGGGCAGTGTGTTCCCGACACCCACGGGGAATTGGGTACCTCTGTCCAGGCTACGGCCGCCCGGAGGGGGTGGAGGGTTACCTCACAAGTCCCGGGTACTAGCCTGCAGAGCTAGTAGAAGGTGTGGTAGATCACCAGGCGGCTCCACCGAGGTTTTCGGTAGTCTTCCCTGAGGGGTTGACGCGCGTAAGTGGCGTATCCACTTCCATCCCATCTTGACGTTGTGCTCAGCAGGTAGACTCCAGGTATTGCCCTATGGATAGAGCCCCGGAGTATCCATCGCTCCCGAGTAGAAGGAGGCCCGGGTCCAGGACTAATGGGAGTAGATCCTCTGCACTTAACTAACTATAACTTAAACCATGAAACTTGTGAACTTTTACCTCTTTTTCTAAAATTAAATTTAGGTACATTTCTGAGTTTGAATACTATAGACCAAATTTAACAATTTCAAGAATATCCTGATGAACAATAATGCATGTAACCTTACTTAAAAGCAAAGGAACACTATCAACATGTTTCTTTCTAATTACAAAGTTTGAAGTGATATCATTCTGTATATCAACAAAGCCTTCCCTGTTCAATTGATTAATGAACAATTTGCAGCTATTTCTCTGCACAATGTTCTTCTGTTTATTGTCCATCCATTGGCTTTTTCGCTCTTTTCCTTTTTTGGGAGATTCAGGAATAACCTCTGCAGACAGCGCCATATTCATTACTGTACACTACAGCGCCATCAACATGTGCCTTACGTACCTCTGTTGGGATAGGACATGTGTTCGTTTTCACTACGGACACTGAAAAATGCAAAATGAGAGCTTTGTCGCATCCCAGTTCGTTTGATACTTTAGCATATGAAAGGTAGATGGCAGCTGTGCACATTAATACTTCTATCTCAAAATTCGATGTGAAAAAAAAAAAAAATCCATATTTCTTGAAAACTTTGTGTCTATTCTTGACTGATGCTGAACTTGGATATTTGCTTCTGATTTTACACCAAACTTGCATTTCCAATTAAATCTCTATATTGAAAACTGGAATGGAATGCAAAACTTCATCTACAGGAAACGAAAATTCATAAGTTATAATAACAATATCATTTTAGAGATGGTTTTCATGAAGGTAGGCCTCAAGAGTTCCTTCCAAACCTTAAACTGTTTTGTAGATGACTCCAAATGAACACGGGGCCCAAAGGTCATCGTCAGTATGAGTGTCTAAAGAACACCGCAGTGCATGATGAGAGAATCCAAATCCACGTTACTTAATTTCATAGCCACCTCTAATTTTCTCTTCCGGTTTATCGCGAGAGTGTTTTTATTTCTGGTGATGAATTCCCAGATCGCGTGATTCTCCCAACTTGGGTTTGTGGGAGATAAGACAGGCTTGCCAACTTTAAATCAAGACAAACACCCATTTTGTGTTTCACGAAATTCTGGTGCGTTCATAAAATCTTATCTGTTCAGTTGATAATGAGTTTGTGAATTAATTTTGAAAACTCGTGCCACAAAAAGCTTGTAAAGCTAGGTTTTGGGATGCAGCTGATATTGATTCCATGGGAAGAAGTGCTATGTGTTGGACCGGACGGATTTATGGGACAGCTCATAAATCTGACAATGACCGTCCTGTGTTTCTTTGTTGTATAATAATGAGAATAACACACCCTGATTTTTAAATTAACTTTGACAGTGTTTTGTTTGTAGTAGCGAGCGAGTTGTTAGCCTCCTTTAAAGTGGGGGTGGAAACGGAGCTTAGAGAAACTTTATTACCTCCACCACCGCCTCCATTGCCACCGCCGCCTCCTGACCAGCCACCACCGCCTCCGTTGCCACCGCCGCCTCCTGACCAGCCACCACCGCCTCCATTGCCACCGCCGCCTCCTGACCAGCCACCACCGCCTCCGTTGCCGCCTCCTCCTGACCAGCCACCGCCTCCATTGCCACCTCCTCCGCCGTAACCGCCGCCGTTACCACCACCTCCACCGTGACCGCCGCCGTTTCCACCTCCTCCGCCGTAACCGCCGCCGTTACCACCACCTCCAGATGGAGCGGCTTTCACATAAATGACTTTTATTACTTTTCCGCCGCCGCCACCGCCGCCGCCACCTCCTCTTCCGCCGCCACCGCCTCCATGACCACCGCCGCCGCCACCACCACCACCTCCGCTCCATCCACCACCACCTCCGCCTCCACGTCTCCAACCGCCTCCACCATTACCGCCGCCTCCGCCGTTCTTCCATCCACCGCCTCCACCTCCGCCGCTCCATCCACCGCCGCCACCACCACTAAAACCTGTAAGACATACGAGTTATCGTTAAACTGTGGTTCGCGACACAACATACGAGAAAAATACAAAATAGTCTAATGGCAATGATTTTCTGGTGAACAAATGGACATGTTAATATTTCATTCAGTAATTAGATATTGAAATTTCACCAGAAATACACGTTTTGAGGTTTCTATGTCTGTCTATGAACAGAGTAACTTAAAAACGAACATTCGGTGAAATATCGATCGAACTTGATATTTAAGTTCAGCATCCTCCAAGAATGCAACTCAATTTACAACATAATACGTCACCATGATTAGCATTTTATGGTAAACAAACGGCACAAAAAATGTAGCAACCATGTCCGAGATATTCTTTGAAATTTGTGTGAGGTTTCAAATGCTAATGCTTTTCTCAAACAGAAGTTGATCTTCTTATGTCTTGGCCATGGAATGTCAAGTATCTCTTAAAAAGGTTTACCAAACCCTCAAGTCTACGAGAAAGCCATAATTAATATGTAATAGAAAAAAATAAGGTTTAGAAAGGTAGGCGAGTGTTTCAAGTATACAAAACATACAGAGGAAAGGGCACTGACTGTCGATAAAACAGTAAGCTACCTTCCCTACGGACGTTTGACTTAATACCAACATAACACAAAACGCTTAGTAATTAAAATGTTCCCCTCGCCCTTCTGCAACCCTTTGCAGATTTTGTTCTAGTGAACCACTTTTGGTTCAGCCTTCAACAAGATTTCTGTAGCCTACTGATTTGAGTGTTAGAACCTGTGAGGCCTACTTTTAGTAACATAACAGTATTTTTACTTTGACTATCGATTGTTTATTGCAAGCAAACGATTCTTATATCTCATCTCAAATTTATATCAAAATGTCATAAAGTATACTTTTTCTGACTCCTGAATTAAGGAAAAAATGTTATACACATGACTTACTCAAACACAGCCATTGATTTGTATACGACTTTTAAACAGTATTCTTATGAAATCCTATTTTTCTGTTTACTTCATGCTAAATCGTGTAGAGAAATGTTTCCATTTCACAATCGTTATAAATACAAGGGAGATATCCAGATGTATAAACGTGGCTATGAAATTCTATAAAAATTAATTTTATCGAGAAACATATGAATAACAATAAAAGTTAAAATTAAAAAAAAAGGTATCGCCAATTGCAAACTAGATGAAGGTTGACAAAGGAAGAATGTATTGAAAAAGTACGTAATTTTTAAAATGCTTTGCAGTTTCGAATGGTTTAAGTTTTAGTAGTTATACAGAATTAATATTCAATGTCTTCATCATGAAAATAATATCTGAGCTTAGAGATAGGGGACAAACTCTATAGCAGAAGTTTGGGTGCTGGAGTACCCAGAGAAAGCCCACATACGATCCACCGGTAGAGTGCACAGGTCTAACGACAGTTTATACTTCGTATGAAGGTAGGCTACCTGTAGACTGGCGCGCACAGACAGTTGAAATACGATAATCCTGCAGCAGCTAACAGAGCTTTTTCCCCCGCTCTTACAGCATATTTCATTACACGGTTAATTGAACGGCTTTTACTGGAATGGAATTCGTCCGACAGTTCTTAATTAATAACAAATACAGTCACGGAATTAATTCAATAATTGTGAAGTATACGACTCTAGGGAAACAAACTTACCGCATAGGACTTCCCCTAGGATTACGACAAGCAGAACAATAGCCACCGGGAGTACCTGGAGAAAAACAATACATTAGATATCAACACACCACAAGCCCATCTACTGGAATATAATAAATAACACTATTTCCATACTGACCTGATAAACTGCTACAGACCTAGTTACCAAGGAAACAGTTAATATAGTGCAGTTGTTTCCTGTACATCAGGAATATAACAACACGGACTATTTCCATAGTAACTAGATCGATTGTCAATTCTTTTCCATTCCTGGTTACCATGAAAGCAGTTAATATAGTGCAGTTGTTTCCTTTACATCAGGAATATAACAACACGGACTATTTCCATAGTAACTAGATCGATTGTCAATTCTTTTCCATTCCTGGTTACCATGAAAGCAGTTAATATAGTGTAGTTGTTTCCTGTACATCAGGAATATAACAACACGGACTATTTCCATAGTAACTAGATCGATTGTCAATTCTTTTCCATTCCTGGTTACCATGAAAGCAGTTAATATAGTGCAGTTGTTTCCTGTACATCAGGAATATAACAACACGGACTATTTCCATAGTAACTAGATCGATTGTCAATTCTTTTCCATTCCTGGTTACCATGAAAGCAGTTAATATAGTGCAGTTGTTTCCTTTACATCAGGAATATAACAACACGGACTATTTCCATAGTAACTAGATCGATTGTCAATTCTTTTCCATTCCTGGTTACCATGAAAGCAGTTAATATAGTGCAGTTGTTTCCTATACATAAGGAATATAACAATATTGTTTGCCTGTTAACCTGCTACTCTTTTTTCGTTTCCGCTTACTGTGGAGCCAGTTTTTGGCATCCCTAGTGATGGCGGAATGTAATTTAAGTTACTATTAGTTACTATGGAAACCGTGGAGATATAATTTTTTCCCGGCAGTTCAGTGATTTTCTGTGCATGAGGTATGTTTGAGTAAAGCAAGGAACTAAAGAAGGCGGTGGTGAATGTTAAAAGCGAGTGTATCTCTGGCAGCTAATTACGGCGGGTCCCGAAACAAAACAAGAACGACTGTTGTTGCTCTAACGATGCCTCTTTTGAGGAAACTTGTTCTCCTATTACATTACGACTCCTGAGGGCGCGTGTTCGACTCGAGCCTCCTCATCCTTCTGCATCATCATAATCATATTTTAACGAGTGACTCAGTCGGCATAACCTGCCCTCTGGCGAGGTCTGCCAGTAACCTTGGTAACCATCTTCTTATACTTCAGACCAAAATTGTTATTTTCTGTTCCGTGTTTTACGTTCCATCCAAAAATGCAACACTAGATTTCACTGGAAATGCGCGCTGGATGAAAACGGCTTAGATGTAAGTCAGTGTACGTCCTAAAACTGGAAGTTTGTTAAATTCCGAACATTTCTCAATCAACTATAATGGATATCAGTGTCTAAATCTCACTTACCTTTGATATCATACTGAGAGCCTTGTTATTCATTTTTGTTGTTATCGTTACTGCTACAAGGTGATATTTTATTTTTGTTCCATTATCAAGCCCCGAAAATAAAACAAAGATATTGACAAAATCAATTGGCGATATTTCAAAATTCCATATAGCATTCTTATTTTTTAAAAATAAATATTTTCTCCACACCATAAAATCTATGGTTCAGTTAACTACTTTAATAATTTGATCTCTGGGTTTATTTCGTCATTATGTGATCAAAATGATCTGCTACAGTTCATTTGTCAGTACTTTTATATACATTTAAAATTTCTAAAATTTTCTTTAATCTTGGTTTCCAAATTAGTTTTTTTTTGTACGAATGTGAACTTTATGACCATTCCAAACAACTACATTGATAAATGTCAGATTTTCTAAAATTAGATTTTTTTTATTTTTTAGAAAAAGAAATGGTAAATTATTATATTTATTTTCAGGAACCAAATTTTCACTACCCTTAGGATAGTAAGTAACAATATTTTTGAAGTTACAGTCATATTTTAATTTATTCAATGTACACATTTTAATAGATGTTTGATATTTAAGGCTTTTCAGCCCTTGTCTATAAAATCTGCATTAAAGCCTTTAATGCAGTCTTGATAATGTGTTTGTACTCTCCATTTAATTCTTCTTTATTAAGGCCTATGTTTTAATTAAATGAAAAGGAGCTGTAACTTTTATTTTCATTGTAATTTTCACCTTTTTCATTTTCATCTTTGTTAGTCGAATTTCTATAAATGCCAAAATTCAATTTTTGTAATGTTTTATTACATTTATATCTGGCAAAGAAGTGCAAGACCTATTTTCAATTTATAATTTGTATTTTGCGACTTCATTTTAAAAATATAGACGTTTTAATATATCATATTGTGAACAATATAAGTTTATATTGCTAACAATGACAAAAATATTAACATGTCTATAGCAAGTTTCAAAAATCAAAGCAAAGCTTTACTTACTTCAATTTCAAAAAGTCATGAAACCATCAGCAAGATAATGGTGAAAGTGCGTTATTTGTTTGCTAAGCCAGAAATTGTTGAAAGAATTCACTATTTAAATTGGAAAATTTAACAAAATCATTTATTGATTCCTCGTTTAGCCCTCGGGAAATTAAGCTTCTTTAAAAAAATCAAATGTTTCTTATACGAATTCCAGAAAATAAAACACTATTCATCAAACAACCAAGTTTTATATCATCAGATAATGACATATTAAACATTTTTACAAATTCAAAAGTATTTATAATACTTAAACTTTGATATATATTGTTTTTAGTTATTAAGGTTATAGTAGGCGAATTTATACAATTAACAGAGAGTCATATTATACTTTCTGGTTTGTTGATTTTATGAAAACGAACGTACTAGGTAAAACTGGCTTACTGGCTTTATCAATAAACTGTTCTTTGTTACGTTTAACTTGCATTTAATTTAGCTTTTTTAAGTTACAATGCACGATTCTAATTCATTAATTCTTATAAAGTCCTCATCTTGAAGTCAATATTCTTCTGTCTTTCTATAGTCAGTTGTATTAAAAATGATTATCAAATTACAATTAATATGGCGCATTTGTTTCCTGTACATTAGGAATATAACAACACGTACTGTTTCCATAGTAACCTGATTGAATGTTATTGTTGTCCACTCCTAGTTACCATGGAAACAGTTAATATAGTGTAGCTGTTTCCTGTACATTAGAAATATAACAACACGTACTGTTTCCATAGTAACCTGATCGAATGTTATTGTTGTCCAGTCCTAGTTACCATGCAGATAGTTATATGGTAACTTTTTTTGCTGTACATTAGGAATATAGTAACACGTACTGTTTCCACAGTAATCTGATCGAATGGGCAACTGTTGGTACAGTGCTGTACTTACCCTCATGGTGACTGATGCTGTGATGATACTAACATGGTCCAGGCTGTATATATTGCCTGTACGGGGGAACTGGAGGGGGAAAAAAGAGGAGTCTCAATGAAAAGTGAATGCGTGGTTAGGTACATTGACCTACACACAGACAGTAGTCTCGCAACCTCTTGTGGTGATTCACTCGTGACCCATATAATTATGGTAAAGTATTTTTATCAGTTTGCTAGGATCCGAATTTCCTTTAATGATGGTTTATTGCTCTGGCTTGGTTTATCTCCTGAAATACGATGCCTAAATTAGCGGCAGTTTGCAGCGGACAAAACAAATTGAATACCATTAGAGCTGAGTGGGGTAAAACCTGAATTGTCTTGCGGCATGCCCCAAATTAAACTTGGGTAAGGAGATATATTGTCATAATATATATTGTGTCTTGTGAATATTATAAATACAAGAGAGAGCGCTCATAACCCAAAAAACGAAACTTGATATTTAAGGTCATTGTCTTATAAAACGCTTTCAGGAAAGTTTTCTATAACAAATTTATTTAAATTGAATATTTTCTCTCACACTTTAGATCTAACAATTTATGTATTAAAATACCATGGGTTCAAGATATTTTAGGACCAATAAAATTTATAACTTGATTCTTCTGGGAGTATCCTCAGAAGTTTTACACCTATAGCTGATAAGCTCAAGATGTAGACAGTAACGTATACAGCAATAATGCATATCTGGTTAAAATAATTTATGCTAAATACGTTTTCCTTGGACTTAACCATTTCCAAAATCTTTTTATAATTTTATCTTTCTCTGCCGTATGTGGAAATAGAAGTATCGCATTCCATCCAAAAATTTTACAAATTTCACCGGGGATACATATTTTGTGAAGTACGATAAAAAGAAGTCTTTTTAGAAAAATCTCTATTTATGTGTTTGTGTGGGCACATAACTCACAATGGAAAAATTGGTATGTTACCAAACTCGATATTTACGTTTAAATAGAAGATTTTCGGGATAATACTGCTACTCAAACTACTCTTTTGTTGGAAATTGTTCGACAATGTTGACTTTTTCAGTAATTGTTCTAACGATTTTAATTAAATTTAAGAATACTTTCATGACAATGGACACAGAGGTCCACTTAATTTTGGCTGGCTTTTAGATCTTATTAGAACACACGATTTATACGAAGTACATTTATTTATGAACTGAACCATTTTGGAGATATTCCTTATTATTCCTCTGAATTTTCCGCTTTCTTGATATTGTAACTCGTTATTCATTTTGTATCTATTGGTCATACAAAGCGAATCGCATTTCAATGTCATCACATAACGACCAGTTCTATAAATCATGTGACTAACACTTAAAGTCTACTGCATTCCTTTGTACCTAACAATAAGATAATGTGTATCTTGTATACAAAACAATAAACTGCGTAGTTTTCAAGAATGAAAAGACAGTGCCACTTGAACAGAACATCTAAAATGTTTTTAATAAACTACATTGTATGTAATATTTATTAGCTTATTTCCAATACATGCATATTATTTATTTTCGTATCTGTTCCCTATATTTATAGACTGTGAAATTTATTGGCACTGGGGTTGACAACAGGATTCTGTGACTTATAACAGCATGGGATTTTCATTTATTTAGTTTTTTTATTACTTCCATTTATTTAATTTTTTCGCCTTTAACTAAGATGGTCATTTTGGCGGTCTTTTCTTTGGAACATATCTCAGTGAAGTGTACACCTGTCCAGTGTGCTTTGGAGCTTTGGAATTATGTACACAGACATACACACACACACACACAAACACACACATGCATACTTCCAGTCTCTGGAGAAGTAATAGCCTTAAGTAGAGAGAATTTCCTGTTCCGCAGCCGGGGGTCGAATCGTAAATTCTGGATACGTCACAAGTTAGAAGATATAATTCAATAGTGATAAAATTCCGGAAAAGTTGACAGCTCACTTCAAATGGACCATTATAATTTCAATTGTATATCCTGAGATTGCTCATCACGTTACCAGCTGGCAGCATATACATTGAACAACGATATTTGAGATATCATCTTAGATAACGCATATCTTAGAAAGGACATTTCGATGTCAAGGTTGCCAACCCAAGAAACAACACATTGCGATAAACTAAAGAATGGTTATTTAAATTCTGAACAGACATTCTGATCAGTAAAGTGTAAGAAATTCTCTAACGAAGTGGATTTATTAAATATCTGCAAACATAAAAAATAATTGTTGAATCCGGGAACTACAAAATGGCTTAAAATGGTGATCGCCCTACCGCAACAAAGTTCAACTTTTAACTCGTTTATCTGGTATTTAAAGTTCCTGTTTTGTTTCAGCTTAGAAAGAATTCTTCTTAGTGTGAGCCATTTCCGAGATATTCTTCTTTTATTCGTTTGAATACTTTCACTTCCCCAATTTGTAACTTGCTATTCGCTTTTTCTCGTGGTCTTACAAAGAGCAGGGTTGCCTCTTACAATTATCATTCGGGAGGTCTCGGATTCGACCGAACGTCGATACAGTTACATCACATCACAAACAACATGCAATGTCAAAGCCATCACATAATGACCAGCTCTTTGAAACATTTGGCTACTGTGTTTGCATATTCACGTTTCAAATGAAATACTAACGTCGCGCCATTTCTTCAAGTAAATCGCGTCTGAAATGTGGTTTTAAGTTATCTTCAATAAACGTTTCAATAAACTTATAGTTTTCCTCTCTTAGGGAAATATAATCAGAAAATAAAGCTTTGCATTGCCTCATAAAAAGTCTGAATATTTTACAAATCAAATATCCTATAATTTAGATATCGCATTTCAAAACTCATTGGGAGAATTATTGTAACATCTTGTAATTATTTATTCTGGAGGAAAGAGTAGCCTATTAAAAGGTGACTTTCCATCAACATCAACCCGTGTAATGTGCAATACCAACCAGTGAAAGTGAAATTTCCTTGTGCGTACGAGAAGAGGTCAGGGATGTGTAAATCCTTCGGAATAATGGGCGAACAATTAGTTCCGGTAAATGCCGCGAGAAACAAGTGAAGAGCTAAACATCTGCACATCCAATTGAAACAAACGTAGTTACAGATGGGTAATAAGAATTAAGTAAGTTCAGGGCTACATATCCAGTATAATGGGTTCAGCAGACACCATATGACACTTAAGTATTTCAAACAAGTCTGATATATTGCAGTGACATGACTTCCTCTGCTCTCATGTAAACACTTATTGCTCTACTTCATGTTAATCCAGAGAGAGATTATCTTATTGTACGTACAAGGGAATACAGTAGACTTTAAATGATATTCAAATGTTTTATACAGCTGGTCGTTATGTACTGTCTTTGAACTTCCGTTCTCTTTCTATGGCCAAGAGAAACGGTCAATAACTACTTTCTATTTGAGAAAGTGTAAGTATCGGAAAGTTCAAACTAATAACAGGGCAATTTCAGAAAGTGTTGCTTAAAACAAAGGTACAAAGGAAATTCATTTGAAATAAATTGCATCTTTTAACAAAATTTACATTTTCTTTGTAATAAAAATTTGTCTCTTGCATTTTGCCAGTTATACAAAAGTCATTCAGAATGAAGGAGACTTCTGAAAACATTCCAGAAAATTCAACAAATGCATTTAAATTATCAAGAAAATATGTCAAACTTACGGTGCTTTAGTGAAGCATTTAGAGAATTTAGAGAAGTTCTAAATATTTAAAAAGGTGGAGTAATCTGCGGTTGCGGGTTTTCTTTAAAATCTTCTTATCACATTCTTCAAACATGTTCAACTTATACGCCAAGTTTGTTGATTAACAATCACACAGAGATAGTGACATATGTATTTCTATAAATACATTTTTGGATTCAGTGAGCGTAGAAGCATGCACTCGATATCAAGGTGGCGTCGCAGTAATGAGTGCAAACCTCATTCTGGAGGCCGCTGGGCGGTTACTTTCTTACCACGATTTCTCTTCATTCCTTCCAGGTTTGTGCTTTAAGGCTCGTGTTGTGAACGAGGTGTCCCCCTTTATCTAGTTTTGTGGTAGCCGCCACTGAAGTGTACACTCGGCTAAACCGGCCAGATCTATGGCGACGCGCAACCGTCTGGAAACACACAATTGAGGGCCAGGCCGTGCGTTAACGTGTGATGTGACCAGCATTGTTGTTGACACATAATTCATTTGCCAACAACTTCCTTCCACAGTCTGTTGTTTATGTCGCTTTCTCAGAGACCGTACGTATACACTCATACAAAATTTACTATATCTAGCGGAATTACTGTCCCAAAAATTACATGTTAATATTTTAGAACCCTCTCTCCAAAAACTTTTATTAAGGCTTCACGGATGATCAGCCGCGTCAAATTTATATAAAATTTGAGCTTTCCACCATTGTGCACTCTATGGCCTTCTTCAGGAGCTTCGGCACAGTGGTGTAAAGCATAACTTTTATACATTTTACGCGGTTGATCACCCGTGACGCCTTAATCAATAACGTTCACCGCGAAAGCTACAAGTCTTACAACATTTTTTTTTAAAAAGAAAACAAGCCCTTGAACCGCGTAACTCAAAAGCGAAATGTCACTTGAATGCAAAAGTTGGAACTTAAGTTCATAAAGGTTTAAGTATTTCACCACCTCAAACATGCATAATGTTTAAAAAAATGTGGAATTTATCAAAATGAATCTAGATTTTTCATTAAGGCAAGGCTACACTGAAAATTCGCCGAAAATGTTGAAAATCATGGAATTTACTTTTTTGGCATTTTTGGTAACTTAGGGTTTGTAGTAATAGATGACATGCTATTTTTATCATCTGCACCACTATAGGCCATCACTTAACAATTTAAAGAGACCTTTAACAATCGTTAAAAGTAACAATCATGACTTTAAAATACATTTTCTAAAAAACTTCTTTTTCTAACACTTTTCGGTGTACAAAATGCCCCACGCTTCAAAATTTTCCGTTTAACTTGGTGAAACTTCCAGGATAGGCCCATAATATGGAAATAATAAACTTCAAATTCCCCTTTTTTGTTAATGCTCATGTTTTGAAAATTATATGGTGTTAAGTAATAAAATAAGTTAATATTTTCAAAATTTTGAGAGATAACACTTGGAAAATATTTTAGAACAAATGCTACAAGAGTATTCCAAAAAATAAGAATGTGGGTCTTTTAAAATTGCTCCGTACTAGCCAAAAACAAAGATTCAACTTAAAATCTCAAATTGTTTTTCACGCGTAGAACATTTTTAATTTTTACAATATTTTCACAAAAATAATTAATAATTAATGAACTATTTTTATAGCAACATAAAAATTTGCATGCAAGTTTAAAATGATACCCTAATTATTGGCTAAATTGTCATAATGATAGGTTTATTATTATAGAATTTGGAATTTTCAGTGTAGCCTTGCCTTGAAATGCCTTAACGTTTAACATATCTTCATGGCAAATTAAATGCACATATTAAATTTTCTAGGGATATCCTTAGAAGCGCTCTCTATAATTTGGATGGCTTTTGTATAGCTGATAAACTGTAAGAGACAGACAAAATGTTACTAACAAAACATGTACATCTTGTTAAAACAGACCATTTATATTAAATCTATTTTTTCGATATATTGTTAATTTGTAAAAGTTTTCCAATGTCTATAATTTTCTTAAATATGAAGCTGATATGCGCGCTTTGAACTACTTGTTAGCCATACAGAGAGAACAGAAATACGAAGTCATCACATGCGACACGCTTGAAAATATTTTATTTTCATTTATGATATATCGCTTAGCACCCCAATCTATAGAACTTATTTCGTGCCTATTTCCCTGACAGGTGATCCCCAAGAAAGAGGGGAGAGTTGAGATATAAAGGGGATATAAAAGGCGATTGGTCCTTCCCCGATAAGGAGAACAAGGATTTGCAAAGAACAAGTTCCATGCCGCCAATCAGGATGAAAGGTGAAGTAAAATGTAGTGATGTAATTATCGATAACGGGGAAAATCCCGAAACAACTAATGTCGAAACCATGACTTCCCGAATGTGGTTACTTCTGACAAAATGGTGACAGTATATTGATAATAGCTGAGCTATAGCACAAACGAGACAAAGTATTGTTTAATCTCGATCACACAAGTAGCTTCATATAGAGAATCTCATATTGAGGTTCTATGACTCCAAACTTTAAAGCCGGCTTAAGAAAATATGTCGGTTGGGAGGATAAACAAATGAAAACAGCTTCCAACGTGCACCTCAACTAGCGAAATATTAAAACACCTGTTTACTAATTAATATACAAAATGTACCTTTACCCATTTCTATCTTCCTTAAAAATATTACACACATGACATTTTCTACCCACTCTTATACAAACTGGTCTTAAAATGCTTATTGTTGTAAATAGATTAATTGAGATAACGTATCCTCTTGTAGGTACACCGGGAATAGGAGAATATGATAGACTTAAGTGATTGTCACTTGGTGGATTTAACATCCTTCTCTTTGTGTTGATCTTGTGATCCGAATGTCGTGGAAGTACCCGACAGACCCATATCGGTACATTTACTGGTATACAAAAGAACTTCTATAGAACGAAATTCCAGCACACCGGAGACCCTCATTTGATTGACAGTCTTTAAAAATATTATGTTATTTACTCTGTTGCCTATTCATGCCGAAACATAAAAAGGCTCCCACCTTCCCACTTGAGAAACTTATAAGTATTTTTAAAAAGTTAGACCAAAAGGAAAAAAATATATCTGAAAATAGTTATCTCCAAAAAATGGTTTCGGTGTATGAACTGTTTGTTTTAACAAGCCTGTAACGGTAGTTTTGGTTTAAGCCCCGAGAGTTAAAAAAAAACCTTTAAATACGTGGTTCAAGAATCGATATGGACATGTTAAAATGAATAAGAAAGGAAATTGTTAAAATTCAGTAGGTGATGAGATGACGCAACATGTAATTGATATGATGTGTATGTTTTATGATTGTTAGTTTTAAAAATAAGATTATGTAAGGTTTGACGTGGACCAGTAAAAATTAAATTTGGTTGTGATTGCTACAAGGGAATGAAAAATCAATAATTTTGGTAAAACAGCTAGGAAAGAAAGCGTCTTTTGATGGAAGAACGTTATGGCGAAAAAATGTAAATTGAGTGCCATGACAAAATATTTTAAAAGAGTTAGTACCAGTTTTATGTTAATTTTAATCAAGGTATGCAGTATTATTTTGAAGTTTCGTACAAAAAACTGTATAAATAATATAAATTAAATTGGACATATGGATATTTATAAAGTAAAAAGAATTTATTGGTATCGAAGTTTATTTAGAAAATTTATCCGTTTCACTCGCGACCACTTCTGAAAATTAGGAGTTCTCATAGCTCAGACCAAAACGCATACGAAGATTTTTTATATACATCGATACATCGGACTGTCAGTTCTGAACCAAAGTTTCAGATCGGGAAGAAGTAGCAGCTCGTAGCTTCATCGTCTTCCCGGGGTTCTGAATACAAACCACAACCCCAGTCACAACGTGGGACGATATCAGGTGAGGATAATCCCGTTCCACGTGATCACCGCAGACACCGAAAGCACCATCATCCCATCATCATCACCGTAAACTCCCGCTACACATGATGGCCGCAACTCGGGGCTTCGAGACCACCATCACACCAACAGCTCCATAAAATCCTTCTTCACATGATCGCCACAACGCGGGACTTATAGATTGTCGTCTTCAGACATCGCATTTTGTAGCAAATAATTCCCGCTACAAGCTCTACATTTGTTACATAGTAAGATTTTGTCTACCTCTTACAGTTTACCAGTTATGTAAAAGTTGTCCAGAATGAAGAGGACTTATAAGGACATTCCCAGAAAACTCAAAGTATGCATTTCATTTGTCATGAAAATATCTTACATATATGATATTTTAAACAATATAAGAGAGGATTTAAAGTGGCATGTATATGGGTAGGAATTTGGGTCAAGGGAATAGAACCCCTTCCCTCCCGAATTAGGATTACAGCTTGGTAAACCAGCAGCACTTTACAGGAGACTGTACACTGTTTGGTTGGCATCCTTGAATGTTTGGGTAAAAAAGGATTCTTGTATTCATACAAAGAACGCAATGGCAAATAAACAATTCATACCAACATCTTGGGCTTAGCTCCTTCGACATAGACTTATTTATAAAATTTTATTTGAGACTTTTCTCTAATTTGTTTCTTTATAATGGCGCTTTTTAAAACATGAGAGAAATTGAAATTATCTTACTGAATTTCTCTTTTTTTCATCTTTTGAAGCCACTCCTCTGATATTTATATCCTTTGCCCCACAAAAATGCATTAGTTTTTGTTTATCTGTAGAGAGTACGGGAGTTTACTGTCATCACATAGCGACCAGCGCTTAAAATATCTGAATATCATTTTAAGGTACTGTATTCATTTAATCACAGTATGAAATTAATAAGACAATTTCTGCAAATATTTTCCTCTGTTAACATAAAGTACATAGAGGAATAAGCTTTCCTAAGATTAGACATTAATTGTTCTTTCACATTAGCCGTGTGTAGCCCAAAGTTTGGAAACGTAGAGTCAGACTGAAAACTTCAATGCCATATCCCGCAATTGAACCGTGGAAAATCCATGGTTCAAATCTCGGCTATGTCATTGACTGTTTTCAGTCTGATTCTACCCTTCCAAAAATTTGTAAGAATAGCTTGCATAACAGTGAGTAGCGAAAGGAAGGTATGTGAGGGCAACGAAATAATATCCTTTGAGAGTGAACAGGTTTCTTATAAGTTTCAATTTTGAAACAGTTCATAAATTCTGAAATGCAAAGTCATCATTCGGGCAGAATAAAAATAATTTTATTTCTTAACGATTTTCTGAATTACCAGGACCATATCAGCCACTGGTGTGTCGAAATTTCCTCTCACAGGGGTTCTTTTACCGATAAGTAAATCTATTGACATCAGGCTGTTCTTTTTAAACACACATTAAAACCATCAATATGGGCCGGGTTTGAACTTGCGACTAGCAAGTCAGCGATTAAACAACTACGGTTGATATGCAAAGAGAATGTAATTATATCATATAGCAATCAGGTACTTAAAACGTTTGACTATCAGTATATTTCTTTATGCGTACAGTAAGATAATGTTTATCTTGATAAATACCCATGGTGAGCAGCTCAAAGTGGGCCAAAGCCCACTTTGCCGGCTTCACGCCCACATCTAGCCATACGGGGAGCAGATGTGGTCAGCATCTCAGCAACCCCAGTCAGAAAGTTGGCTTTCTAGACCAGGGTTTTCACCGGTCCTTTTAAAATCCGCAACCACCAGGGGTGGGATCGATCCCGGGCGCAGGGAACCAAAGCACAACGCTAGAGTCCACTACCACAGAGAAAATAGAGAATCACGTGACAGTCAGTTTGGTTACTGGTTAAAACAGAATAGAGGATATGAATAGACAACAGGTGTGGGGCAAGAGATCATCAGTTACGTATTTAAAAATTAAGAAAAATTGGGAAGAGACAGTTATATAGATACCTTATATATTATAGACGGTTTAGCCTGGTCGAGGACTGGAAGGGTTAACTGAGAGGAGGGTTAACTATAAATGGTGTATTATGTGAAGCATTGCTTGGTTGAATGCAAATAGTTAGAAAATTAGAGAAAAGAAATATGGGAAGAAAAATGGGAGAATAAAAGTAAAAGATGCTTACAATAAAACATGGGGAGGGGGGGGGGGATTAAGGAGATCGGGAAATTTGCGAAAAGAGTAAAGGAAAAATGGTTAAGAAGGGCAAAGAAATTAACAGGGAGAGATATGAAGAAACAGAAGGTTAATATGGGCTAATAGTAGGTGTAAATGGGCAGACAGCCCAACAACCAAGTAGCACTTAAGCATGATATAGCTGACAATATTTGTACTTAGATTAGAAAGAATTAAAGTAGATTATTGTAATTGTAACAGATATTTGTGTAATATTTATGCAATTATTATTATTATTATTATTATTATTATTATTATTATTATTATTATTATTATTATTATTATTATTATTATTATTATTATTATTATTATTATTATTATTATTATTATTATTATTATTATTATTATTATTATTATTATTATTATTATTATTATTATTATTATTATTATTATTATTATTATTATTATTATTATTATTATTATTATTATTATTATTATTATTATTATTATTATTATTATTATTATTATTATTATTATTATTATTATTATTATTATTATTATTATTATTATTATTATTATTATTATTATTATTATTATTATTATTATTATTATTATTATTATTATTATTATTATTATTATTATTATTATTATTATTATTATTATTATTATTATTATTATTATTATTATTATTATTATTATTATTATTATTATTATTATTATTATTATTATTATTATTATTATTATTATTATTATTATTATTATTATTATTATTATTACTATTATTATTATTATTTCCCTTTCCATACTGTTGCTAGAAAACTGGTTAATGATATAGGTCTATAGTTATTAATATCATCTACTGATTTGCATATTTGGGATATTGCGATAATTATAGTTTTCTTCCAATTTGATGTAACAGAAGATCTCCAGACATCACTGTAAATGTTGTTTTAGCTTTTTCTCCCATTTTCTTTCATGAGCTATGGATGAATTTTGCCTGGTTTTGGAGCTCTAGTATTGGTTTAAAAACAGCTATATCAAATTCAGAAGCTACAAATTCACGACAGAATATTTCTTTTGTTGAAGATAAATAAACCACACAAAGGCAGAGTGGTTAGACTGCTTTGGTTCTTACCAAGGCGGCCCGGGTTCTTTCTCAGGCTACCGTAAAGTGAGATATGTGGTGGACAACATGGTGCTGGGGTGGATTTTCTCCGGTTCCTCCGTTTTCCTCAGCCAGCATTCCACCAATTGCTCCATCATCATCATCTTTCCTATCATTTCATCTTGCCTTCATTCTGTCATCCATTTCCCTCACTCTCATATCACGCAAAAGGGCTGATCACCTATCCCGGATTCTCTTTCTCTCTCACTGATCCATAGATTCCTTTCCTCAATGTTTCCGTTCCACCACATTTTACACAAGCTAATGTCCGCCCAATGTCAGATTTAATGGTAAATCAAACACAGTTGGTAGTGCGCATACAAAGATTAGGTTGTAAATTTGGTTTACCACGGGAATGATGTAGTTCAATGGGCCTTGCTGCTGACATAATCCTCACCATTTATAACGTTACTGCTATTGACTACAGTACACACGCTTTTAACTGCACTCGGACAATCCAAGGTTGGGTAATTAATGTACCCTATGTGTCACGCGGGGATTTAAAGACTAATGCATCCTCACGTACCAGATATAGAAGTTCTTAGGTGTCGTGAATTAATGCTTCAACACAAAAATGGTCTTACGGGTGCTGTGTGAGTCGCGCATTAATGATGCAATATGAAAATAACCTTATAGTATCGTATTGGGTCATGTACTAATGCTGCGATGTGAAAATTCCCTTACAGTGTTGTGTTGGGTCAAATATTAATGTTGCAACACAAAAATGGTCTTACGGGTGCTGTGTGAGTCGCGCATTAATGATGCAATATGAAAATAACCTTATAGTATCGTATTGGGTCATGTACTAATGCTGCGATGTGAAAATTCCCTTACAGTGTTGTGTTGGGTCGAATACTTATGTTGCAACACAAAAATGTCCTTACAGTACCGTATTGTGTAGAGTACTAATGTTGCAACACAAAAATGTCCTTACAGTACCGTATTGTGTAGAGTACTAATGTTGCAACACAAAAATGTCCTTACAGTATCGTATTGTGTAGAGTACTAATGTTGCAACACAAAAATGTCCTTACAGTACCGTATTGTGTAGAGTACTAATGTTGCAACACAAAAATGTCCTTAGAGTACCGTATTGTGTAGAGAACTAATGTTGCAGGATTCAAAAATTATACCTACAATGTGGTATAAGGTGGAGTACTAATGTTGCATTATTAAAATGTTCGTACAGTTTCCTATTGGGAAACACTAATGTTGCAACCCAGAAGTGGAGTTGAAATGTTGAAATATGAAAATATATTTATATATTTATACATTTATTGGATTAAGTACTAATGCTGGAATATTGCGGGGGGGGGGGGGGGGTCCACAGTAAGATACAATGTTTTTGAAATCCCATACTTCTTTTTATTTTGGTGTGTTGTGAATGCAAATGGGTGATATGTTTTCATTATTTTCTTATGAACAAATGTAACACATAAAAACATTAATTCCTCCGGAAATACAAGCTTTGAATTTTTCACTTTCCGCAGGAACGATATTTCCAGATCTCTATCCCCAGCCTTCCCCTTTATGACCTGTCCAACGTAATATGTCACTTTTGATTTTCCTGAAAACTCAGGCAGCACAGTCACCCACAGTAGACTCTCTTTCCAGCTCTTTTTTTTTTTTTTTTTTTTTTTTTTTTTTTTTTTTTTTTTTTTTTTTTTAAAGCTTCATCTAGAACTGAGGATACAGAAGATATTTCTATTACGTCTTCTGAAGTTTCTGGTTATTTGAATAATTCTCTTCCTTTAAATTTCCTCTTCTTACCTACAGGTTTATTCGGTTTTCGTTTCAATGCCCTCTCCTCTAGTTCTTTTTTCTCGGGTGTATCTGTGGCTATCACGCTTTGCACTTGATTTTCTAGTGGCAGCCTTAGGAAACCCTCTAAATTCATGAGGGTTTACAGTGTCACTTTTTATCGCTTTTCATAGTAACCTGTCAAATCCTCCTGAATTTTAGCAACAGGATTTTAATGACTCTTAGAGCTTCCTTATTTAGGTTCATTCTCAATTTTTCCGCAAGTGTTTACTGAAGGCTTACTTTCTCCCAAGTCTGTTTCAGAACTTCCATTTTTGCTGACATGTGCTTCAATTTTATTAACTGCTGAGCCACATGATCACATAGTGTTATCTGATAGTTGTCTGTCGGTTACACTACTGGTTAAGTCATCATCTGTCCTTTCGAATGGGAATATTCCACTCTTACGAAAACGTGCAGCAATGTTTGTCGGCGTCGCTGTAAGGTAAATGTTACACAGCCAGGGGTATCATATATTGTGAGAGGTGTTCCGGGATAAGTCGTCAACAAAGAATTTACAGCTGCATTGTAAATGACCTTTGAAGGTGTAATAAGCTCCAAATTATAAAGCTGAAATTTGTTATTGCAGAGCGGAGGAATTGTCAAAAATATGACTTCATTTTATTTTGCTAAGTCTATACAAGCAATGGAGAGATGGCACGCTTGACTGTCCAGTAAAAGGAGTGTTGGATTTGTTAAGGAGGAGCATGTGTGCTAAATAATACCTCCACAAATAACTCAGCATTCATCCATCCAGAAGGTGCTGCCAAACCAAGTGTTCCCGGTGGAGCATCATGTGAGATTTGAAGTGCATATAAGGAAATAACATCGCTGGAAGCATTGTACTGCCTAAAGCATTAATGAAGCAGCAGGTGGTTATAAGAACTCTTTTTCCTCTACTTGTTATCCGAATAACTTGCTTTGTCCTTTGGCCTGCAACAACCTTTATAGGCATTTGCACAGTAGTTGTCCCAGTTTCATCAACGTTCCACAACCGAGTCCGATTGCCGAAACAATAATTTCTTACCAAGACATTTTCCAGTTTGCTGCAGAAACTATCAAAACTGAAGCGATTGAATGATGTAGCCCTGGATAAACTGCAGGCCTCAGGTGTTCTTATACTGAGGGTAGGATGCCTTTTTAAAAAGATCCCAAATCACTCTAAACCTGAAATGTTGTCTTCATTCCATTGCTTTTTAATTTCTATGCTGTTCTTTAAATCCATTCCATATGCCAGTTTACGACAGACCATTGGTTTCTGTGGCTAACTCATCTTCGAGCTTGTTATAAAGTAATCTGCAAATAAGACTCCTCAGCATTAGACATCACTTGACGACAAACATAATTTAGAATCATCTGAAAGGGTTTCCTGGATTTTCATTTTGCTCTTTCTGCACATATCTAAACATGTGACAAAATATATTAAACTGGAATGTCCAGATATAAAGGTGTAACATTAGTCATAATAACACGAATAGTATGCTGCTTTCAAAATAGATGTAGATGCATAATATCTGGCCAGGGTTTGTAATGAAGGATTATTTTGAAATGCAGCTTGCCAGTACTAAAACCATGTTACTAAACAAGGTCCACTGCTTTCCTCTTCTATCAGATGAGAGCATATAAATCTGAGTCTTCCTTTGCCTGTTTCTAGCCATTCTGGAAGGAAACCAAAATGGGAGGTTAATAAATTTCTCAATTTAATTGATGTTTCACACCGCCCCACCTGACACTGTTCCATTGTGAACCGTGTGCTCCTAGAACTTTTATTTATTATTTCTTCATTTATATATATTTTTTATATATTCATTTTTATTTATCTTTTTATTATGTACATAAGCTTAAACATAAACCCCACTGTTCATTATTTATTTGATTCTGAAGAAGAAATACACTGCTTTTAAGAAAAGTAAAATGCATAATGATGTAAAGAAAATAAAACTAAATGAATGATCAAGTAATCATACCCTGAAAATTTTACTTTACTCACATGAAAATAAAAATTTGCTTGTGACCAGAAACATCCCTTACCACATTGGATTGCCAACTGCAACTTTTATTTCTCTATCCACCACCAGAGTGCACCACTTCTTAACCTGCTGACATATATAAAACTGTAAGTGTCTCACTGTGGACCATTTCTTACTGTGGACCAACCTCCCCCAAATATTCATACAATGCCGTATTGATCCGAGTACTCATGTTTTAATATGAAAATGTTCTTACAGTGTTTATTGGGTCGAGTACGAATGTAGCAACACAAAAATATTCTTGCAGTTTTTACAGTGCTGAGTCAAGTACTAATGCTGGAATATGTAAATATTCTTATAGTGCCGTATATTGAGTAGTAGTCTTGTAATATGAAAATATTCCTATGGTGTTGCATTGGGTTGAGTGGGAGTGTTGCAATACAAAAAGTGTTCTTACAATTTCGTATTGGGTCGAACACTAATGTTGGAATATATAAATATTCTTACAATGGCGTATTGGGTGGAACTCTAGTGTTGGAATATGTAAATATCCTTACATTGTCATATTGGGTCGAGTACTAACGTTGGAATACGTAAATATCCTTAAAATTTCGTATTGCGTCGAGTACTAATGTTGGAATATGTAAATATCCTTACAATGTCGTATTGGGCCGAACACTACTGTTGGAATATGTAAATATCCTTACAATGTCATATTGGGTCGAACACTAATGTTGGAATATGTAAATGTACTTACAATGCCGTATTGGGTCGAGTACTATGTCGTATTGGGTCAGGTACTAATGTTGGAATAGGTAAATATCCTTACAATGTCATATTGGGTCGAGTACTATGTCGTATTGCGTCGAGTACTATGTCGTATTGGGTCGAACACTAATGTTGGAATATGTAAATATCCTTACAATGCCATATTGGGTCGAGTACTATGTCGTATTGGGTCAAGTACTAATGTTGGAATAGGTAAATATCCGTACAATGACGTATTGGGTCGAGTACTATGTCGTATTGGGTCAAGTACTAATGTTGGAGTAGGTAAATATCCTTACAATGACGTATTGGGTCGAGTACTATGTCGTATTGGGTCAAGTACTAATGTTAGAATAGGTAAATATCCTTACAATGACGTATTGGGTCGAGTACTATGTCGTATTGGGTCGAGTACTAATGTTGGAGTATGTAAATATCCTTACAATGCCGTATTGGGTCGAACACTAATGTTAGAATATGTAAATATCCTTACAATGTCGTACTGGGTCGAGTACTATGTCGTATTGGGTCGAACACTAATGTTGGAATATGTAAATATCCTTACAATGTCGTATTGGGTCGAGTACTGATGTTGGAATATGTAAATATCCTTACAATGTCGTACTGGGTCGAGTACAATGCCGTGTTGGGGCGAACACTATTGTTGGAATATGTAAATGTACATACAATGTCGTATTGGGTCGAGTACTATGTCGTATTGGGTCAAGTACTAATGTTGGAATAGGTAAATATCCTTACAATGACGTATTGGGTCTAGTACTATGTCGTATTGGGTCGAGTACTAATGTTGGAATATGTAAATATCCTTACAATGCCGTATTGGGTCGAACACTAATGTTAGAATATGTAAATATCCTTACAATGTCGTACTGGGTCGAGTACTATGTCGTATTGGGTCGAACACTAATGTTGGAATATGTAAATATCCTTACAATGTCGTATTGGGTCGAACACTAATGTTAGAATATGTAAATATCCTTACAATGTCGTACTGGGTCTAGTACTATGTCGTATTGGGTCGAGTACTAATGTTGGAATATGTAAATATCCTTACAATGCCGTATTGGGTCGAACACTAATGTTAGAATATGTAAATATCCTTACAATGTCGTACTGGGTCGAGTACTATGTCGTATTGGGTCGAACACTAATGTTGGAATATGTAAATATCCTTACAATGTCGTACTGGGTCGAGTACTATGTCGTATTGGGTCGAACACTAATGTTGGAACATGTAAATATCCTTACAATGTCGTACTGGGTCGAGTACTATGTCGTATTGGGTCGAACACTAATGTTGGAATATGTAAATATCCTTACAATGTCGTACTGGGTCGAGTACTATGTCGTATTGGGTCGAACACTAATGTTGGAATATGTAAATATCCTTACAATGTCGTATTGGGTCGAGTACTATGTCGTATTGGGTCAATTACTAATGTTGGAATAGGTAAATATCCTTACAATGACGTATTGGGTCGAGTACTATGTCGTATTGGGTCAAGTACTAATGTTGGAATAGGTAAATATCCTTACAATGACGTATTGGGTCTAGTACTATGTCGTATTGGGTCGAGTACTAATGTTGGAATATGTAAATATCCTTACAATGCCGTATTGGGTCGAACACTAATGTTAGAATATGTAAATATCCTTACAATGTCGTACTGGGTCGAGTACTATGTCGTATTGGGTCGAACACTAATGTTGGAATATGTAAATATCCTTACAATGTCGTATTGGGTCGAACACTAATGTTAGAATATGTAAATATCCTTACAATGTCGTACTGGGTCGAGTACTATGTCGTATTGGGTCGAACACTAATGTTGAAATATGTAAATATCCTTACAATGTCGTATTGGGTCGAGTACTATGTCGTATTGGGTCGAACACTAATGTTGGAATGTGTAAATATCCTTACAATGTCGTACTGGGTCGAGTACTATGTCGTATTGGGTCGAACACTAATGTTGGAATATGTAAATATCCTTACAATGTCGTATTGGGTCGAGTACTATGTCGTATTGGGTCGAGTACTAATGTTGGAATATGTAAATATCCTTACAATGTCGTATTGGGTAGAGTACAATGCCCTATTGGGTCGAGTACTAATGTTGGAATATGTAAATATCCTTTCAATGTCGTATATTGAGTAGTAGTTTTGTAATATGAAAGTATTGTTTCAGTGTTGTATTGAGTACGAATTTTGCAACACAAAAATATTCTTAGAATGTCGCATTGGGTTGAGTTAAATTTTGAGTCCAACATAATGTTGAGATATGTAGATATCTTTACAATGTCGTTTTGGGTCGAGTACTATTGTTGCAATATTAAATTACCCTTACAGCGTCGTATTGGGTGAAGTACCAATATTAAAATAAGTAAATATCTTTTTACACTATGTAACTAATATTCCATACTTACCGTTACTGTTACTTTTTTTTGTAATTTCCGTCCGCCCCAACGTTAAGTTATATCGGACGGTGAGTGAATTGGGTGAAATGATGCTCAAATGAGTCCAGGGTCCATGTAGCTTAGAGCTACCTGACATTCGTCTTGAAGGATAAGGGAAAACCTTGGAAAAAACCTTATCCAGGTAACTCACTCTGACCGAGATTCGAACTCGGGACCTCTTGAACGTGAGGCAGACACGCTACCATCTACGCTACCGAGGCGGGCCCCGTTACTGTTACTATGCATCGTAAGTTGACATTCCCGCACTAGTGCGGTAATTAATTTCTCCATAGCAACACATATAGGCGAAGCAAAAGCCTTAGCGTGGTACGTAAAAACATTTATTTAGAAATGTTTATTATATTACAATTTGTATAATTAGACAAATAAACATAGTGCAAGAATAGTATGCAATTCGCATGTGGGAAGCACATAACGGAATCTCGGAAATTGAAAAAAATGGGTGCAAGCGCCCGTTTTTTTTTTTTCAAACCTTATAAAATGCTTACCAGTTATTTAAATGTTTTATTGGATCGGTTACTAATGTTGTAACATGAAAATGTTCTCACAGTATCGTACTGGATAGAGTGCTAATTTTGTAATATGGAAATGTTCTTACAGTGTTGTATTTGAGACGATTTCATACCGGAAGCTGTTATCGATTGGTAAGTATCCGCAACACCAGTTACCTGCATATGTGTTAATGCTATAGAAGACGCTTGAACACAATCATGGTTTTGATGACATAGAGGCATTACAGATAAAAGTATCTCCAGAACTTGCTGCACTAGAGTGCATAATTTCCACATTGCGTATCTATGTAATGCCAAATAATAACCTACAAAAGGTAAAATATATTTTCTATTTGCTGTTGATGAACATTTTTGATAATTTATACTTTCTGGAGTTTGGGATCGTGTTTGCAGGTGAATGAGACATAGATGTGAGGTCTGTATTCAAGTAAGAGTAATATCTTCTGTGATGACAACTTGTGGAAAGAAAAACGTTTCGGTGAATTTCCGGACATATGTTGTAATGAACTATTGTGGTTGGCTGGCTACATATCAGAAATACATATGTGAAATTATGTCCTGTATCTTTGAAACAACATATATATAATTGATGAAAATGAATCATTTCTTTACACTAGACACACATAAGCTAAGGATTTGTATGGATAGAGTCAACATGAAAAATTCAATGCCATGGCTGGGATTTGAACCACGGATCTATATAAACTTATATAGATTACGTTGAGTTGAGCAGGGGTAGATTGGGCGATACGTAGCACCTCCACCGAGTATTGCATCTTTTGTGTATACACCCCTGGGAGGAACGGGTGAGATGAAAGTACCGCACGCATCCAAACCGCCGGAGTGGGACCGGGGAAACCTCGACTTGCGGAACCGAGAAGTATACGTCTATCCTCCTAATGAAATCCATTGTTCAGTATCAACCTCCCAAATGCTCGATAAGTAGTATCTCCTACATAAGAAAACCATGAACTTCAGATACTTGAAGCAATTAAGATGTTGCTGGTTATTTCCAACGATTCACCTTTTAATTACGACAGTAAAAGTTGCAAGCTATGACGCAACAAGTTCCGCCGTTTATCTCATTACAGTTTAATTAACTGTTTATGAAAGAAGGTTACAAACGTGAAATGTTAACACGTGGTCATGCGTATCACCTTAAGTTGAGGTTATGTTCTAATTAGCATAGCCATAATCGTAAATTAGGTTGAGAATTACAGATATTCTAGGTCAGAGTGTCATTATTTCTCATGTAATAATACCAGGCTGCAGTTCTACATATTTGAGAGGGCAACACCAAACATTTTTAATGCTGTGTTTCTCTCAAAAAATGGGAGCTACAGTCTAATACTCCGCGAGTTGATTGCAGCGTAGTTGTTCAATTGGCTCTAATACATTTTTTAAATTATATTCGTTTAAAAAGTTTATTTCAAACCAAAAATGAGTTTGATTAGACATTTCGGGCTATGGTTGCTTTTTTGGTACAGTGAAATCAAAAGTTTTTTCCCCAAGTTAGCAAAAGTGTTAGTAAGAAGATAGTCCCTAGTTTTTTGTCCCCTACATCGGGCCATATTGTTGTTATAGCATTGGAAGATAAGACGTAGTTACTGCTGATAGATACACAGACGTCTGTTAACAGAAAATGTTTTATAACGTTCTTGGGAAACGTCGGAATGCAAAATAAATTTTACATCTTGATAATATATCGTGGCATACATCAATGGTTACTACTGAGTATCCGGACGTTCAGCACTACGACCATCCACAATGCAGCCCTCACCTAGCACCTTGTGATTTCTTTTTGTTTCTAAAACTTAAAAGATAAAGTACATGGAACCATTTTTTCGTCATCAGATGAAGCAGTGGAACATTATTAAACAAAACATGGTTTATAAAGCGTCTCAGGAAGAGTGGCATCATTGTTTTAAGCACCGGTTTAAAAAATGTATATTGTCAAAGGAGAATATTTGGACAAATAAAACTATTTATAATTTTTAGACCTAATTCTTGTATGATATTCTAAAACTTATCTCTGCCACATTTTAAACTAATTTCCACTTTTTTGTAACAAAAATAAACAATAAAATTTATACTAATTTCCACTTAGCTACAGGTTGCTATTTAACTCCACAACATAGAATTATTCATATCAAGTTATAATTTAATAAGGCCTGCTTTTAGCCAAGTTGAAAGGTGTCGAGTTGTTATCTGCAAGCATAAACCATTCTGATACACCCACTTACATGACTTTTATAGGTACAATGGGACTTGAGCCCCCCTCGGTAGCGTAGATGGTAGCATGTCTGCCTTACGTTCAAGAGGTCTCGAGTTCGAATCTCGGTAAGGGTGAGTTATCTGGATAAGGTTTTTTCCAGAGTTTTCCCTTATCCTGAAAGACGTAGTTATAAGCTCCATGCTCACAAGAGCATCATTTCCCCCATTTCATTCATCATCCGATGTGACTTAACGTTGAAGGACGTAAATTACAACAACAACAACAACAACAACAACAACAACAACAACAACAACAACAACAACAACAAGGGACTTTAAGCGTGCCGGCTCTCGTAGCCTTAGTCGTTAGTGTGTATATGTATCTCTAACGTCCACCGCGTAGAAGGTCGCGGTTTTGAGTCCGGCTTAGGGCATGGGTGTTTATGTGTATAGTGTATGTGTAAACATACAGAAAAGAAGCGGAAAAAAAACTGTTAAATAAGGAAAAGAACAATATTATAGGTATAGATATGTATTTTTACTAAGAAATAAAATTGTGATAGATGTTTAGAAATGGTCGCTATGTTGAGCTTTTGAAATTCCGTTCTCTTTGCATGACATGAAAACAACGTCAATTTGAGGAAAGTATAAGCATTTTAAAATTCAAACAAGCAACAAGGAATATCTGGGAAATGGTTCGCTACCCCCAAAAAATAAGTATTTATCATAAATTGTATGTTAATCAGCTCTAAGTTTCTTTGTGCAGTAATATTTTGTCTATCTCTTACAGTTTAAAAGTTATGCAAAAGTCATTCAGAGAGAAGAGGGCTTCTGAAGACATTTCCAGGATTAATCAAGTCATCATTTTATTTGTCATGAAAATAACTTAAGCATATAATATTTTAATGAAAATATCGATTATGTTTGATTTTATTTTCTAGAAAATGATTTGTTTTTCGAAAAAATATACTTTGCAAAGGTTAGTCTGGGGTGGGTGATAATCCTGACATTCCCTTTTACATACTGGAGAAACGGATGGAGTCTCTAACAAGCGCTGAGGGTACTTTATCCCAGCACAAAGTATCTGTACAAACACCACGGGCCTGACAGTTGACAGGGAAATGGAATGTAAAGTAAATCATAATATGGAAGTACTGTCGACGGAGATCGAATGGGGGCTACTCTGCTAGTATTAAGAAGGAAATGAGAATTTGTGTGACAAGGTCGTCTAGATGTAGGTCGAGGTTCCCTTCACTTGCAGCCCTTGGTTTTTTGTTTCATTATTTTCTACTTTAAAGCGACCGATAAAAACTTAAGGGTATAATATACAGTGATCCTTCTGTTAACAAATACCGGTAAAAATGTATCTACATTTATATCACTATCTACAAATATTTGAAAATTTAAAACGACAACATGGAATATCTGGGAAATGATTATTGCCAGAGAACAAATGTATTCGTCATAAATTATGGGTTTTTACAATTATAGTTTTTATGTACTAAGGTTTTGGTCTATTTCTTACAATTTACCAGATATACAAAAATATTTAGAATGAAGCAGATTTCTGAGGACCGTCTTAGAAAATTCAAAGTATACATTTCATTTATATGAAAATAAGTTAAATATGTGATGGTTTAATCAAAATGTTCGAAACACTTTTCAGAATGTAAACATGTTGAATTTCTTCACATAAAGGATACCTAAGTGTGGGATATTTTTGGGGGGGAGGGGGCTAATTTACTTCCTCTAACGTTAAGTCATATCGGACGATGAATGAAATGGGTGAAATGATGCTCAAATTAGTCTAGGGTCCATAGAGTTTTAGAGTAATCCGACATTCGTCTTCCAGGATAAGGGAAAACCCCGGTAAAACCTTATCAAGCTAAATCATCCTGACCGAGATTAGAACCTCGGGACCTCTTGAACGTGAGGCAGAAAGGCTACCATCTACGCTAACGACGTGGGCTTTAGTGTGTGGAATGTGCTGAACGTAATTACCTAATTTACTATTTAAGAGGGCATCTTCTATTTGGTTTGTAATGTATTTCCACTTTCGGGCGGAATATAAAGAAGTATTTGTTTTATTTTGAAATTAATTTAAGGACAGTGGGACGTGTGGAGAGCACAATACTTGTGTTTAACTACACACTTTTGAAAAATCAAAATTCATGGGTTTGCTTTGTCACAGAACAATGAAATTCATGCCATGTAGCAAGTAACTATTTCTTAACATGTCCACAATGCCAAGTATGTAATATAAATTCATATTTTTCTCAGAAGCTTTCTAAAGTAACGTCAACAAACGTAATTTTCAAAACATCTTATTTTTTAGGTAAACATAACGGGCAGAATTATTTTCACAGAGAATCCATTTTAGGAGAGATAGAGCACTTACTGATGCATAAAATGAGCGGACTAAAAGTCTTATATATTGAAATATGTAGCCGAAAGTTATAAAAGTTGATTTTAAAATTTAAAAAATTCAAAATTTATTTCAAAATATCTTTCCACTCATTTTATTAATTTAATAGTTTTAACCCTACAAAAAGTTTCAGACCTCTAATTTAAGTAGTTCGTGAAAAAAGTGTACGCAAAGTTGTAAAATTCGAACTTGCAGGAAAATTAAAAAGACTAAAACAATACGCTTTAGCTAATGCACCAAAAGTTAAAACGTTCCTGCGCAATAATCTGCTTGTTCCAGTAGTTCTTGTTCTTCTCTCTTCCTCTTTAAGCTTCTTCTGGCAATGCAGGCCCTTCTGGTTACCTGTTGAGCAAAGTTTTCTGCAGTGATGAGTCGATTACGATCCACTATGTTTAGGCCAGATGTAGTACTGCAGCCCACCTCAATGCCCAACTTAATCAATATTTTCACCCTCGCTTTACCCATCATTAAAACTCACCACTTCATCTAGAACACCGACTTTTAGGGTGTTTATACTCACAAACACAGTTTTGGGGATGCGTTCTCAATACAATGGTGAAAACTTTCATTTGGGTTTTGTGTGTTTCCATGCAATAACTTTTTCAACAAATCAAGATTAGAAAGATCCCTTTAAATAGGTTTGATTACTTCCATGACTGCCAAATGAAAAGAATGCTTATGGGAGTAGTTCACATTAGTGAACTAGCTTTGTACACATTAGCTTTCTTGTAACCACATCAGCAATCATCATCAGTACCAGGAAGACAGAGTCCATGTTGAGGATTGTTGTCAGTGGAACATTTGTGTAAGAAAGTGGACCATACTGCTCTACTCATTGTATCCACATTCTTTCCAACATTTCTCCTTATGTCTAAACCATAACAATGTTGCAATTGATCACTTGTGCTGTAAGTGGATTACAATCGCTGCACTTCTTTCCCTTCATTTCCTTTCTCAATTTCCTTAACCTAGACCCCATTCT
This sequence comes from Mantis religiosa, assembly GCA_030765055.1. Taxonomy (NCBI): domain Eukaryota; kingdom Metazoa; phylum Arthropoda; class Insecta; order Mantodea; family Mantidae; genus Mantis; species Mantis religiosa. The sequence continues at coordinate 78,137,393 of CM060952.1, read as the reverse complement.
TTTCTAGACATGTCCACAGCACTCTAGTTCATTTACTAAAGTATCCCCATACGCTTTTGCTTCAGGAACTTTATTGTAACCTTCAGAATCTCCATTGCTCAAATATTTTATGTATCTCACATTGTGCAACTATTCAGACCTTCAAAAGTTATTTAATACACATTCCATGCCACCACTGTACCCAGCATAATTTTTCAGACAAGACAACTGCTGTATAGGTGACAGTGTTTTTTCATACATTCAATGTCAATTATTTTGCCAGTATCTAATGATGTGGCAGTAGCAACACAATTGAATGCGATGTATCCTCGCTTTTGCCAAGTTCCATCAAAAGCTGCTGTTATATACCTGCTGCATTGATTTATGGATACTGCCTCTTGAATTGTAGGTGTAATGGGTTCTTTAGCAGTTTCTTGCAGACTCTTCAATAGTTTGGCCAGACAAAAGTTAAACTGTTCAGTTGGTTGTGCCAGATCCATTAGGGCACAAAATGACTCTGCTGGTTTCCTACCTTTACCAATGCATCTCATGGCATACACCAATCTTAAATTAAGTTCATAACATCTAGTAGTACCTACTACTTTTGAGCTCACTACACAGTTATATTGTATATTGCTGAACATACAACAGATAATCTAGTAGCAAACCCCCTTCTGCTGCTGGCATTTTCCACTAAACTGACACAATCAACATTTCCACGATCCTCGCACATACAACTTTTATGCACCAATTTGGATGAAAATAATAAATATACCATCACAAAACCCTTCTGAGCTGTATTGCCATATACGCAAAAGCTGTTGTCATCATCTGGTTGTAAAGAGGCAATTTTTTCCCAGAAGCTGAAAGTTTAGAACTAGGAAGCTTAGCTACGCTTTCAATTACAGTGTTTTTTGTACTTTTGCGACAACATATTGTCTTTCACCTAACAAAATGCTTTACTCTACCCATATTTGTAGCAAAGCTCCAAACCACCTTGAATAAGTATCACTAGATTGGATAATTTGATATGTAAGCAAAACTGCAACTATAATTCACATGTGCTTGAAAAGTAAACAATTCGCTATATTGTGAGGGCCTTCAGCAATATACATGCGGCTACATCGCAGCAGAGGTGCCAACAACAAGCATGACACTTACCGCATAACTCAGATACCACAAATACAAATATATAGCAATTTTAATATCAATGGTGATGCAGGTATTTAAAGGGGGCGTGGCTGTGTTGACACCATATTTAAATCGCCATTTAAAGGATTTAAGTATTAAGAATACCTATAATGCAATGTATCATTGGATCTTAAAATCTTGTAGAGTTTTGCAAGACAAAAAATCGATTTTTGAACTCTTTACAAGTCTCACTATCTTAGTTACTGTTACATATAAAATGTAATCTTAATAGCAAAAGAGTATAAACAGAAGTTACGACATATCAGAAATGACATAATTTCAGTGTTTGTTCAGCCCTGTAAAGTGATACTCCAATTTACGATATTACCAGCGTTAATAATGCATTAGTCAGGCTACTGAAGAAGGAGAAATGTGTTGAATCACCATTTTAACGGTAATAACGCCTTGGTGTCGAGGTTACAAAAACACGCCCTCTACTTGATGAAGCTTTGGTTGTTTATTGACTCCTGGCAAAAGGAAGAAGCGCGGGAAGAAAAATAACTTCCGGCTTTTTTTACTGGGTCTACATTCACAATAGTTTCTCTATCCAATGAAGGGTGGTGAATGTGATGTTATTCACTCTCCGCAAAATGTAATTAATCATATAGTGTTACCAATATTGATAAAAGCATAGAGAAATGAGAAGAAAGTTAATAGCAGATGCTTAACTGCGTATAAAGGATGCAATTGCTGTGGTAAGGAGTTTTGTGAAAGGAGATTTTTGTTCTTATATGATACAAGTAGTGTGTGTTGTACGTCTAGAAAGTTAAGCACTTATAAAATGACTGAAAAGGACCTTTAAAATACCTAAAATATTCTAAAAGGACCTAAATATACGAAAAAAGGGTCGTAAAGAAATGATACAAATTAATAAATTTATTTTCAATTATATATCTAAAATAAGTTTGGAAGTACAAGATTGAAGTGATATGCAACACATAGAGCAAGAAAAACTACATGTGGGAAATGCCTCTTCCGATTCAGCTACCAGCAATGAACATTTTGGGGAAACCATTGAAATAGCTATAATTAAATCATACTTGACTTAACCACCCTCGGGTTACAGAAATTCAACTTCAGAAAGCTTACTTCAGTTGTCATTACAGTATATCACAACAGTCACCGCTAAATTCTTTGGTATAAAAGGTCTGTTTTCTGACAGCACGTTGTGAAAATATTGAAAAAAAATTCTCTCCACATAAAGGATGTCATAGGTGCATACTTGAAACCAGTGAAATATTAAAAATAACGGGATATTTACAGAGGGTTTACTAGGTTCTGTGTTGGTGCTAAAGACTTCAATACAACAGAAAGGGTCCTCTCACCTGCCATAGCTAGTCTTAGGATTACGTATTGGTTACAGTTCGTCTGGTTTATCTTGAAACACGGGAATTAGAGAGAGAGAGAGAGAGAGAGAGAGAGAGAGAGAGAGAGAGAGAGAGAGAGAGAGAGAGAGAGAGAGAGAGAGAGAGAGAGAGCGCACTATTACCCGCGATATTGTGGGTAACCCATGCCTACCTATAAACCCACATCGCATCACATCCCTTTAACGTTTCGATTGACTCCACGTAATTATATCCCTTTAATACTTTAAGCGCAGCGAGTTAAATACTACCGGAAGATGGCGGTAGTATAAATATACCGTCCAGTTGGCGTTTCTTGAAGTGTCCCTGGTAACTGTTAATATCCTCAGCACCAATGTTATCGGATGCTGAATTATACCTTAAGTTTTCGAGTTCATTGTCTAATTCGGAGTCACTTTTTTCTAATTTTTGATGGAATTGTCCTACTTATCATGAATTAATTAGTCTTTTCCCCAGTAGATACATTTCTTTTACCCCGTCCGCACGCTCATAGGCAGCGTTCCAAAATTCTGGAGTAACTTCTAGTGCTGTATTGTGGAAGATCCCACTTACATCTGTTTCTTTGAATGTCACATTCTGATTCGTCAAATCTGCTTCGATTTGTGCCTTTATTTGCTTGAAAGCATTCGAATCACAATTTAAATCGGCTATGGACTCTATTGCATACCAGTTGAACTTATGTTTATCTTAATTATGTAGTTCACCATATCTTTTATGCCACATTTCCTTTATTATCATACAGGGTGTATATAAATTAATATCGGGGTTTTAGCTCTTTATAATATTTATTACATTGAACATTATATATTACAGTTATAAATGATATGTCAAATGAAAAAGCAAGAACCTTATAAATGTTCAATGTGACTACCCTTTGTCACACGGCATACGTCAAGTCTATAGCCGAGTTCTTCCTAAACGTTGACAAGTGTGTATTCAGTAATTGTAGCAACAGCTGATTCAATCCGATTTGTTAATTCAGAGAAGTCAGCAAGCACGTACACACGATCTTTGAAGTCCCAAAGGTAAAAAACGCATGGCGTTAGGTCAGGAGAACGTGGTCATGCATAGCAAGCCCTGTCATTGGGGCCCTTGCGGCCTATCCAGCGCTGGGTACAGTGACGTTCAACCAATCGCGTACTTCGTTATGCCAGTGAGGTGGCGCACAATCTTGCTGGAAAATGAAGTTCTCTGGCTCATTTTCTCCAACTGAGAGAAGAGTCATTTCTCTAGTGTATCAAGGTAGGAAGTACCAGTTATAGTAGGTTCACCAAAAAAGAGAGGCCCATAAACTTTTCGCCTGGATACGGAACAAGAAACATTCACTTTAGGGGAATCTCGTTGAATTTGTAGCATCTCGTGAGAATTTTCTGAGCCCCAGATGCGCACATCATGAGTGTTAACATGTCCATTAAGGTGAATGGTTGATTCATCACTCAAGATGACACGATCCATAAAATCGTCATCCTTATGAAACAACATGTCGTTTGCGAAGTTGACACGTAATTCGTGGCCTGTCAGCTTTAGAGCCTGTAATAACTGTAAACGGCAATGACGTAGCCGTAAGCGTTTTCTTACAACTTTCCAAACAGTCGACACAGGAACTTGTAATTCACGACTAGCCTTCCGGACTGAATTCTTTGGGCTACGAGTGAACGACTCTCTCACTCGCTCAACAGTCTCTTCACTTACTGTTGGTCGTCCCGTGCTCTTCCCTTTATAAAGGCAGCCGTAATCTTCAAACTGGTGATACCATCTGCGAATGTTATTATCACTAGGAGGATCACAACCGAACTTATTGCGGA
>CM060952.1:78073054-78128054 GCA_030765055.1 Mantis religiosa | reverse complement strand
ACAGTTTGGATTCTGTTTCCTCTAGTAATAGTAACAAAATTGTATATGCTCATTTGCCTATGTCTAATGGTTCTGTAGGAGATAATTTAATGAATATAATAGAGTTTTCTTGAACTTTGGTTAATTTTCTGTTTTCAATAACAATTATTAAGTTATTTCATATACTTCCCTAATAATTGTGTCGTTTTTTCTTCTCCGGCACTCATTTCCTTGTCTTCCTAATTCGAGGCGCTGTTTACTCGTGGGATCGCTTCGGATTTCCGCCGATGCTGTCTTTGAGCGCTGCGATTTCCAAAATTTTCCTAAGTTTATTGCTTCGAATCGAGAAGGGAGTGGGTGCTTGGTGTTGACGTGATTAAGTAAGGGGTAAGTGCTCCGAGTTTTGGGTTTTTGGTAAAATTTCTTTGAGTTTTCTTTGAGTTTTTCGCTTTTGGTGAGCTTTGACTCGTGACTGGTGAGCTCCAGTTCCGGGACCAGAAGCTTTATTGTATTTTCCCTTTTAATGCTTCTGGCTTTAAAATAAAGCTAGCTAGCTTGCTTGACATTTCTACATCGTAAAATGGGGGACGGAATTTAAGTGTCGGTTTACCCTAAAGTCATATATGTAATCAAAGCTTTTGAGATATTACTCATGTAATTTTTCTACCCGGTTACTTTGCTTTGGTAAATGCTTACAGTGTAGTTACTGGCTAGCATCACCGTTAATTTAAATGTTTTCCTGGACCCTTGTTACTCTCTTGTTTCAGGAAAATTGTTTGTGATAGAGTTATTTTGGTTAAAGATTTTGATGCTCTTTGTTTCCGTTTGCTATTTTAAAGAGAGCATATGTTATTATAATGAAAATGTTATATTTGTTATAATTAAGGCTTGAAGTAATGAATAAAGCATTTGAATGGTTTATTTTGGGCAACATTGAGTCAGTTCTCTGTATGCCGTGTTCTCTAACCTGGACCTCTTAGTTGTAGAGTTTGTAAGGCCAAAATTTCTCACTTTACTTTAGATGATTTAGGAAGTGTTTAGGTGGAATGGCGTGGCCTGGGCCGGCCATCTAGGAATATACATACATGCAAAATCTAAAGAAATTCGTGGAAAACTTCAGTGTCTGGAATATTTTGAGCATTAAAACATTCTAAAAATTGGACACGGAGAAAAATCTAGATACAAGGTCTAAATATAAACAATTTTTAAATCCTCCTACGCTATGTGAGGACCCCTCATATATTTTATTTTCTTATTATTATTTTAATTTGGCCACTTTTAAATATTTTCTCGCAGTTTTATGTGATCAATGAGCTTTGAGCACTCTGTTTTAGCTTTCGCCTATCCCTCAGATTACTGATTTTCTTGCTAAGAGGACTTACATTGCTTGCTGTAACTTTTCCCTTAATGTCTATAAGGCTTTATAATACATGTTAGTTTCACTAACTGCTACAGCCACTGCAATTTTCAAACCCAATGATTTCCTTAAATTTAGCTTCCATACCTACAAATCCACCATTCATACAGCTAAAACTAAGAAATATATTATTCCGAGTTTCTCGATGAATAAGTACATAATCTGGGCTTGGTACCTCCATGTTAATCTTATTTTCATAGTCATTGTAGAAGTTCAACTTCCTGCCTCTTGGATCTATATTATCAATAGCTCTTGTACATAGAATGCTCGTTTCAGATATTTGAGAATTTCACCTAACCGTTATCTTTTATCTTGTTGCAAGAGATTTCGTTGTTTGCCCTTTCTTATCTGGATGACCCATAATACAATTTTATGCAGCTCTACAGAGAGAAATTTAAAAAATTAAACTCTAAAATGTTCAAGTTTTATAAATAATGTTTATACCATCTAAACGGTGTATGATTTGTTTCGTGTTGCAGCGAGAAAGCAAAATAATGATAAATAAAGCTTTATTGCTGTTGTAAACTGTACTTATCTTAATATAAACTACATATTCATATTACCATATAGAACTGAAATCTAACTTCGTGGTTTAAACGTGAAAATTCCACCAATTTCGTTGCAATGAGCTGAGAAAGGCCACGCCCACATGCACATAAGTATTTAAATCGTGACGTAGATGTTCTCTAAATGGCTCTAGATGGCACTAAGGAGTAACTAACAGCAGATTCCGAAACTACAGTGTAATATTAGGGTAAACAACAGAAAATGCTATTATTTTGGCAATTTTTGGCAATTTTTACCGATGTCTCCCCTGAAGTAGTGGACCTATCAGTAGCATCCTCTGTTTACATTATTCATATACTGAGCGTCTCATAACTTTAGTTAAAAATAAAATGTTGAACTACATCTTTGGTTGCTGGAAAGAAAGCAGGTGTCAACGGTGCTTTCACTAAATACCTCTTCTTCCCTACAGCACTCTACAAATTAAATGCAAGATTCTTCATTCCAAATGTCAGTTTAACTTAATTGATGACAGGGAATTGAAACTTTGCAAGCTAATTTATGATATTTAATGTAAGTTCAGCCAGTGTTTATTGCCGTAAACGTCTAGAATTTATAAAAACTATAACACATGTTATTTTTGATTGTTCGATATATGAAATGGGTTCAACTCCACCTGAGATAACGTTTAGAAGACTTTGATAATGTTTCCACACGTAACTTATATTTAAAAGTCAATGTTATTGCCAGGATTATTATTTTAGGTACGCAACTTTTTTTGGGATTAATTAAAGTTCTTCAGAAAGGTACCACAGCGTGAAATTTTGCTTGTATTTGGGAAAAGACGCTTTGTTTCTCGCTCCTTTTCCCCCTTTTTGGGAGAATCAATAAACAAGCAATTGAATTCCTACCTACTTATTTCCATTTTATTACATCAAAGTCCTACTATACAAAGAAGCATATCTCTTTAAAGTATATAATTTATGTAAAATAATTATTTTTGTGGAATGGACCTTTCCGAGTTATTCCTTGTTATTCCTTCGAATTTTCCAATACTTATACTTTTATTAAATGGGAAGCTCTTATTAATTTTTTGATCTCTGTGCAGTTCAAAAAGAGGAATTTCAGAGACATCGCATAGTAACCAGCTCTTAAAACTTTTGACTGTTGCTTAAAGTTACTGTATTTTCATATTCCTTTGTACCTACAAGAAGACTAATACGAAGTGGATAAAGAGTTTGTAAGAATATCTTTTACAAGAATTGAGAAAGTCATGTAAATGCACAAGTCAGCTTAGTTGTTAGTTATGAAAGGGAATATGTACAGTTGTAAAGGATAGGTTTTAAGACGTCCTCTGAGACAGTTTCTGCTCGGAAGAAAACCAGAACGCCATCTGCTGGTATGTTAATAAATTTATCTGAAGCGGCATGTGACCGGCATGTGTTTTCCCACAGGGACGCTCTATGTATGTATTCAGTTGACATTTGCGTACATAGAAAGAAAAACAGAAAGAGCGAGCGCTGTTTAATATGGAACAGGCCACCAGTAGCAGCACTCGGCTCAACGTAAGTGAAAACTGGTCATTCATGTTATGGGCTTCGTAGCTACTTAAGGTGCGTTCGCTCATGTAAGTCAAATTGGTTAAAGTTTTTTTTTTTTTGGTGCTTCTTTAAGCAGAGGAATTGTTGGAGTTCATATCGATAATTCACCCAAAATGCATGCTTCGAGATTCCCTGAATGGATTAAAACATATTTAGAAAAGTTCCTCGTTTATGCATATGTATGAAACCAAACATCATGGAAAAAGAGCAGCCATTAAGACACCAAACTTGGTATTTAAGTTCAGCACAATCGTCATGTAAAAATCTAGAGGTAGAGGTAGGATATATAACTCGACCTGCAAATGGGTCAAAAGATCCATACCCTGTGGGAGGAACGAATGAGATGAGAGAACCGCAGAAGGTATATGGGCTGCAGGAACCAACAATGGCGCTCATGGTATCAGCGCCCTTTAAAAAACTAGTCATGGCAAAAGCCAAACATAAAACTTTCTAAAAACTATGCAAGTGTAACAAAGCCTATTAAAAATACACGTACATAAAAAACATCAATCAAAACCTACTAAAAATTTCGTTCACTAAATCCTAAACTCTAAACTAGACAAGAATCTAAAAACCTTCTCCAAGGGTCTCCACGCACGGCCTACACGTGGGTGGGCCTGTTGACCGTCTCCCTCAACCACGAAGAGGAGCCCACACGAGGGAGACTGTTGGCTCGGGACCCCGGGTGTGCCAAACCCGTACCTACCGAAGTAGGCCCCTGGGGGAGAACACAGGAGAAGCTGAACCCGACAGTGGAGATTCAGATGACAAAGTGATATCGCTCCTCTGGAAATTCTTAATAATTTCAACTATACTAAAGTGTAATCCGGTGGTTTAAACAATCTCAGTTGCGTGTTTTGTATTATTATTATTATTATTATTATTATTATTATTATTATTATTATTATTATTATTATTATTATTATTATTATTATTATTATTATTATTATTATTATTATTATTATTATTATTATTATTATTATTATTATTATTATTATTATTATTATTATTATTATTATTATTATTATTATTATTATTATTATTATTATTATTATTATTATTATTATTATTATTATTATTATTATTATTATTATTATTATTATTATTATTATTATTATTATTATTATTATTATTATTATTATTATTATTATTATTATTATTATTATTATTATTATTATTATTATTATTATTATTATTATTATTATTATTATTATTATTATTATTATTATTATTATTATTATTATTATTATTATTTAAACCCAGTATTTTATATACTCAGTATTACAAGTGAAAGTGTGAGAGTTGTGAAAGTTTCCTTTCTACGCGTGGATACGGATATATCACAGTTCTCTTACATAACAATAATATAAATACTAATGAATATCAAACTACTGTTTGTGAAAATTGCAACGCTAAGAAGGAAACGCAAGAATTCAATGAATTTAATATCACAGGTTAGGTACATAACTAGTAGCAAATGATTAACTTTTCAAATCTTTACATGACCTTTGAGCCCAATATTCCGTATTTCGTGTAGCCTCCATGCGCTGCCATTAGAGCTGCTATGCGCCATGGCATTGCATCAAAAAGGTTTTGAATACGTTCCTGAGGGATTTCCCTCCACGCAGTTTGTATTCAAGCCCACAACTCCGCGACACTAGCTATTTGAGGACCATGACGCACTAGGTGCAGGCCAACCATATCCCAGACATTTTCGATGGACGGCATGTCAGGCGAACGTGCAGGCCAAGGAAGAAATGGTATAGTAGCCTCGTTCATCGCATCCCAGGCGGCATCAAAGCTTTCCCTTCTGACCACGCCTCCTCACATGTAAGCAATTATAAGGGTCTTCCACCCTTAAACATATGGGTCGTCCTTCTTAATACGTTCAGCAAGTTAAAGCACTGTTGCAATATTTCTCTTGTGTCCTCAGAAATTAGCTTAAACTGTGCAAACATGCTTCCTATGTATGTTAATTAAGTTTATATTTATAGAAGTTACATAGTGTTTTACTTAGTGTAGTTTTATACATTTATTAGTGTTTAATAGTTATTGGCGTTTAGCACTTACGTAATTTAATTAAGATGTGGAGACCGTGGGTATCGAACCTAACATGGATTTCCATTCATACTTGTAATATATATCTAACAGTATTTCTAAACTTTCTCGAGTTGTAAAGCGTTTATGACATATTTAATTATTATGCGGAGTGTACGTGATTACTTATTTAAATTGTGTTTAGCAGAAGAGCCCTCCTCCCCAAAAAAATATACTGCTTAACGTAGACTGCTTGGCAGACATCCTTGTTAAAAGCTTCGAAAATTTAAAAAGAGTTAATAGAGTTTCCTTACTAGTTTTTCTTTAATACATTGGTTCGTCTTTTTTACTTTTTTTTTACTTTTGAAGTGTTTATTGCTTTGTTAAATCAACAAAAATTCACCAACTGTAGCTGCCATAGAATAAAGGAAAATGTTTTAGAATAAATCGGCTCACGATTGCAATAAACAAAGCTCTAACGTGCAGTCTTTGCTTATAAATTATTATTAACTACCAGAATATCCAAAGTGCTTCTTTAATTCGCATGTAAATATCCCTCGCAAATTCATAAACATTGATGCAATTTAACCCTTTGAAAATTGTAATGATATTTTACTAAACTTTCCTTAGATATTATGCTAATAATACGCACTTAGTTCTTGTACGTAATATAAGTACTAATAGCATAACAACATAGGTGACATATCTCTTTTCAGTCATGTTACAAAGCGTTGTAACATTATCTATTACTTATAGGAAACATTAATCATTGCTTTATTTATATTTTGCCTCTAAACGTTATGTTAAACAACGGCAACCTTGGATATTCTCAGCTGTAAACACGTGCCTAGCATTCTTCACCTCTGACCCCGGTTGGTGTTTCCTAAGATGTTTATGACATTGTGGTTAGGGGGAGGAATAGTTTTTCCCTACAAAGAGAGCCGGTTGGGGATGCTTTAAACGCGGCCACTATACCCGATGCTCTTCGAAGAAGGCTTGTACATTCCTCGTAATATGCGGCCGGACATTGCCCTGTTGAAATATGGCCTGAGAAGATGCCTGAAGCAGGGGGAGTACCTCAAACTCTACAACCACCGTTAGGCCCCGATTACTGTTCAAAGCACCTCAGTTCGTTGGAGACCAGACCGGTTGTTGTAACCAATGGTGCCCTAATCATCACACGGTGTTTGTCCGCTATGCCACTCAACAATGCAGCCCTCTAGGTTGCATTCACCAGGTACCGTCGGGCACGAATCCGGCCGTCAGTGTAGGGCACATTGAAGCGGATTCATCCAAAAAGACTACATTTTGCTACTCAGCGCCTTAGAGACGGTGTTTACGTGCCCATTTCAGTCGGAGGAGCTTGTGGTTTCTGGACAATGGAAGTCGACGTAATTGCATGCGTACAACCAGCGTCGAGCCAACACTGTGGATGAAGTTGTACGGTTTGTTATGGCCACACGGATAAGATGACGGTCATCCAATGTTGTGGCCATTCTTCGTGGTCCAGTTCCCGCTCTTCGCTGTGTACGACCTTCATCTATCCACTGCCTTCACACACGCATCACGTCGTATCAGCATGCCATGTACGAGCCGAAATGTCACGGTATGACAAATCCGCTTGCCGGAGACCGAACATTCAGCCCCATTCGAACTCGGTCACATGCCGATGTGGCTTCCTTTGACAGCGTGGAGACATACTGACACTCACTTTATTATTTCCACCTTGTTTGACAACTCTGCACTAAATACAGTGGAAGCAACACTGACCTTGTCGGACTTACAAGCGAGGGTTCTGCTCGGCTCATGTGTACCCCATCTCCCTGTAAACCTAATCACTTATTGGAAATTAATTCTTCTTTCACACTAGCCGTGTGTAGGACGCACTATGAAAGGGTAGAGCCAGACTGAAAAATTCAATGTCATAGCCGGGATTTGAAGCACGGATCTTCTGGTTTCCGTCCAGCCGCTCTAACCATTTGAGTTACTATGGCCAACGTGCCAACATGACATTAAATTCTCCAAACTGACTCGTCTTTCTCCCGATAAACCACTTAGGAGTTCTCATAAACACATGAGACAACCACCTTAATGGCGACTTACTATGCTGTAGGTAAGTACTTTAAGGACCGGGTTTATAGTTCGGACCACGATTAGGTACAATTAATGGAAAGTAATTGTTCCTTTACACTAGCCGTATGTAGGACGCACTATGAAAGGGTAGAGCCAGACTGAAAAATTCAATGCAATAGCTGGGATTTGATCTGGTCTCCGTCCAGCTGCTCTAACTATTTGAGCTACTATGGCCAACGTGCCAACATGACATTAAATTCTCCAACTGACTCATGTTTCTCCCGATAAACCACTTAGGAGTTCTCATAAACACATGAGACAACTACCTTAATGGCGACTTACTATGCTATAAGTACTTTAAGGACCAGGCTTTATAGTTCGGAACACTATTAGGTACAATTAATGGAAATTAATTGTTCTTTCACACTAGCCGTGTGTAGGACGAACTATGAAACGGTAGAGCCTGACTGAAAAATTAATTCCATTAATTGTACCTAATCGTGGTCCGAACTATAAAGCCCGGGCCTCAAAGTACTTACCTACAGCATAGTAAGTCGCCATTAAGGTAGTTGTCTTATGTGTTTATGAGAACTCTTAGTGGTTTATGGGGAGAAACACGAGTCAGTTGGAGAATTTAATCTCATGTTGGCACGCTGGCCATAGTAGCTCAAATGGTTAGAGCGGCTGGACGGAAATCAGAGGATCCGTGGTTCAAATCCCGGCTTTGGCATCGCATTTTTCAGTCTGGCTCTACCCTTTCATAATCACTTATTGCTTGCACACTCTTCTGCACTTCCACCTAGTTTGGAGTTATTCGGATAATTCCTTCTTGGTGATGAAATTTTCAAAACGAGCAGTGTACAAGGTGACCTTCTGTTCGTGGAAACTGAAAGTATGACGTCACCTAATTCAGTTTTAAGCATTTCTATCGGTGAAGCCAATGAAAACAATAAACATCTGAATGTGCGTAAAGCAGAAGGCGGTGTATCAGGATGGCAACATTGAACTAAACAATTAAAATTATAACTACCTAAACTGAATAAAGATTCTAATACTAAGAATCAGAAAACTGAAGCTTTTATCATGGATACTGTCTGTTCTAATTCAAACATTATGACCCGTACACAGAATAATAAACTTTCATCCCAAGACAACAGCGCAGCATCGAGTTCATTCGTTCCCACAATTCCTACTGACAACAGAATAGATGTCAAACATTAACACACTTGTATGAAGCTTGTGATACTCCTGACGAGCCTAAACTGAAGTGGCACCAATTTATTTAAAAAAATATTGAAAATTTTCAGCCTGTTATATAGAGCACACAAAAACACCCAAAATCAAAATTGCACACAAAGTTTCGATATTAAATGTATTCTCAGCAACTTTAGATGATTTTTGGCCTTTAACGACATATTTAGAATCTATTCGTCAACCATATTACACATACAGGGATTCTGAAGACGAAAGGTTTTCCGTAATAATACGAAACCTTCCATATAACATCAGCGATAGGGTAATACTAAATACGTTACAGGAAGTAGCAGAAAGTAGCAAGACTTGTGGGAACAAATAAACAACCATTGGCCCTCTGTGGAGTTGAACTTGAAGATACTGAAGCAGGAACACCAATATGGTGTTTACCTTACCGTTTACCTTACAGTGTTATCAAAGCTGAACCACGCAGAAGTACCACAATGTACTCGTTATCTGAAATACGGCATTTTATTCTTCTGCCGTCCTAAGGCACTAAGGCACGTTCTCACTTTCCTGTGAGAAATTCCACGAACAAAGACCTACAAAACAAGACCTACTGGTAAGCTACTCTTGTGCGTAATATGGCGTAACACATGGGCCAAAATGGCACTGTCATCTGTCACGCTTGTGCACGTGGGCACGAAGTAATATAAAAAGAGTGTTTCATTAGAAGGATGCAGTATAGGAATTATTATTGTTAACTGGCAACAAGTTGTGTACGCTGTCTCACAGCTCATCACTTCCTCAAGTACCGTTTAGAAGAAACCACTCCTCTAAAGTGTGTGAACTGCAACGAGGGACATCCAGACAACTACAGGGGATGCCAACACTACCTACAACTAAAAGAATGGATATCTAAAATCTCTCCGACAGGACGGGGACAGCAAACGGCTACTACTATTGCTCTTCCTCATGGCCTTAGCTCCTTTCCTCATGCGAAGCAACCAGCACATCTAACGAACCCAGATCATAGTCTACATCGGAACAGTCACCATCTACAGGAAACTCAAGGTCTTATCAGTACATGAACTGTTCGGCAAGGACAAAACCAATGTCTGAAACAACCTACTTCAAATCCCGCAAGATATTTACCACTCAATCACGTCGTCTCATTTCTAGCCCCACATCTACCAACAATTCAAGAATATCTAACCTCACTTCTATCATCAACTTTACAAAATGGCAGCACGTAATACAGTCTCTATTCATCAGCTATTTTAAACTGGAGTATAAATGGACTACGTATGAAAAGAGGTTCTTAAATTTAATTTTTATCAATATCACGACACACGTTGTCTTCCAAGGAACTCTTTCATGATTACAGAATCTACAACTACGAGAAAACAACTAATATGGACATAATTTTACAAGCTTTGCTTGCTCTAGGTAAATAAAGGTATTATATTACTTAATACGTGTTACTTAAACATTAACCAATTTCTGGGCTGTCAGGAAGAGTCAGAATTCCCAAAGTTTGCCCCACTGTATCCTGCAAAGATGTGTCACGAAGCTTTTCAAAACATGTACGCCTCCATCCCAACCTATGCTTATGGGAATATCCTCTGAAGACATCATTCATTCTGGTTGACTTTTATATAAATGGTTAGCTGTATGATATAGAACAAGTTTTAGTGCAGAAAAAATGTCGAGCTCATTAAAGCACATACTTTTATGTCAAATATTTTTGGTCGGTCTAACAGTTTTCAAAACATTTGAATGTTGCCAAAATTTGTTTATCTCCTGAACAGAGAAATGAATGTCATCACATCACATACTTACTTAGTCGCTAGCTTTGTTCTAATACGTCCTTATTGCTACTATAGCATTAAAAGATAAAACATGCCGTTACTGCCGATTGCTAAACATATGTCTGGTTACAACAAATTTCGGAAACTTGGTAAACATATTTTCAAAAGTAACTATGGTTTTACATCATGAAAATGCGTCGTCGCATACAGCGAAACGACTGGTACCATGATACCTCACCATAAAGCACTGACCGAGTACCTAGCGATTTTTTTTTGTGCAAAAATTATTGAAAATGCATGAAATCATTTTTTCATCAGATGAAGCAGTAAAATATTGCCTATTTAAAAACTTGGTTTTTGAAGTGTACCTGAAGAAACGTGGCGTCATTAATTGAAGGATTAGTTCTGATGTTAAAGGGGAATGGAAGTTAAATGTTGTTTCACATTAGCAGGTCAAGGCGTGGAAAAGCCAGAGTCAAACTGATCTCTAATATTTGAAAAGAAAAAAAAAAAAAAAAGAATAATAAAACTACACTCCTGTTTGATTTCCTGAATATGTTCAGTTTCCTATTCCACCGATAAGTTCATCAGAAATGCTCGTTTTGAAGTACAATAAATCCCGCCAGGAAACAATCGCAGGAAAACTGATATTTTGATGATTAGTTGACTGTAGAGGTTTTCTTACTGACTTGCAGTAGAAGAATGATAAATGAATAGCGTTGCCATGGTGACAGAGTCTTCCTCAGGAACACGCCACACATGGTGATAAACAGCTCTCTGTGGTAGAGAAAGCTGTGCGTTACAACACGCAGATTTACTGTCTGTCTGTCTGTCTGTGCAAATGTCATAGGTCAGCAGTAGCAAACGCAACTATCAGCAATTTAACGGCATCAGTGGCGGATTGACTTTACTAAGTAGAAGTTCTGTATACTATCTAAAAAAATCAAATTATAGTTTCCACTGCAAAATAGTATTTTTGAAGTTCTCCAAATGGAAAAGAGCATTTAAAATGATTTTATTTATCTGTCTTTCTCCTATATATGTTATATTTCGTATAAACTAAAGTCCATGACTAAGCAATATTAACTCCCCTTGTTTTAACTTGATGTCTTTAAAAACACATAATTATGATACCAGACATCCATCTTTCAGGATAAGGGAGACCATCGGAGAACAAGTTGTACAGTAACTCACCTTGACCGAGAATCGAACTCGGAACCTCTTGAACGTGAGGGAGACGTGCTACCATCTTCACCACAGAGGAGGACTTCGAGTTACTTCTTGCAACTTTGAATTTTCCGAAGTTATTCTTTCTTTTTTCTTTGTTTCCTTTTCTTTTGTGTTTGTTTCTTGGCCATACAAACAAATTTAAAAGACGTAATATAACGACCAGCTGTTTAAGACATTTGACTATCACTTTGAAGTGTATCGCAATTCCTTGTACCTAGAAATAAGATAATGCTTATTTTGATGAACATAAAGCATATTGTAGATAGTGCAATAAGTGTTTCTGTAAGATTAGACATAAGCTTCTTTTTAGTTATGTTGTTTACATACAAACATAAACCGTTCACCAAAAATGTTTATATATATGCACACACACGCACGCACACGCAAACAAACACACACACACATCCAGGATATCTCGAAACCTTTATTTCAATTGAAATAACGTCTTCGATGTTTTGGGTGGAATCCACACTTTCTCTGCGTACTATATTGTGGTGGAATGAATCGCTAAATGAACCTTTAAAATTATATATAATACATATATAATCTTACATGGTTTAATAGATAATGATCATACTTCTATGCTAATAGTTTGGTTTACCCCAACTACAGCCCCTAGAGGGGTTTTTGTTGTCCCTTGTCTGGCCTCCACTTACATTAACTATTACACATGTTAACTGTCCAGTGGCATATGTTAGTCTCCTGCAACAGCGCACTTAATGAGCTTATAGCACAGGCAGCAAGCAATTGTGCGAGCTTCCTGTTCTCATGGTAACGTTTGTAGGGGTGGGATATTCACCCCCGGGAGGAACGGATGAGATGAAGGTGACGTATGGGCTGCAATAAGGGAAAGGAGTTCTTTGTCAATCAGAAATTGAATCTGGCACCTCTCCAATTTGAGCCACCCCACCCTTTTTCCTGACTATAAGTTTCGGGTTTGCATGGAAGGGAGTTTGCTCTCTTCAAATCTCCGCCCTCCGGATCGATATAGATCTTCAATACCGGACCTTAATAAAAATACAGTTTTGATTTTAATAAAAATATAGTTTTGATTTGAAAAATGACTATAATGAGTTTGATTATAATACCATATGTTTTGAAGACAAATGAAATGTATATCTTGAAGTCCTCATTTGTCCAGTTTCTTAACAAACTTATTTCCAATACAAAACAATAGAACGAAGCGATATTAAGAATCTGGACAAACTATATATGCATTCTGGATAATTTTGTATAACTGTTATACTATAAGACGCAGACTATATATATTGGGATAAATCATTTCCAGATCTATCTTATTTGTAGGATAGGATAGAATAGAACTTTACGGAGGAGATGCGTTACGTCGGCATGATTTGATCTATTGTGCCTATGCTCCAAGTAGGGCATCCACCGGAGGAAAGATGAGGTGAGAGGATATACAGGATGGCGGACCCAAGGAGTCACGACAGTGCAGAAGGCAGGGTCCCTACTACTGACAGCTGAAAACTCACTGGCAGACCTGTACAATCGGCATCCTGTAACGGTCCACTAGGCCGGCATGGAGACCGGAGAGTATGCTATCGGAAGAGGAGATGTTTATAAAGAGCATATCATCCTGCCATGCGGCGCCGAGACTCTCGTCGACACTTGTAACCCAAAAGACAGCACCACAAGAGATGTAATGTTAAATGATAATGGGGATGAAAATGTAGGGACAGGAAATTCGAGAAATCTAATTAAGCTACCCAGCATTCGCCTGGCAATCCGGGAAAACTCCCATAAAACACCTGGGTCGGTAGACCAGCCACGGAGATCGAAACCGAACCTCCCGAATGCGGGCCGCAGACGAAACTTCCTGAGCTATCCCGCTCAGAAGTATCCTATTTGTTGTAATTATGCAACACCTATAGTTTTCTTAAATAGGAAGTTATTATTCATCTCTATCTTTTGGTTGGAAAAATTGAATTTCACAGTCACGCATTTCACAGTCATCATATACCGACCAGCTTTAAAACATTTCATTATTTTTCAAGAATCGTACAAACAAATGTGCAAATGTGAATTAAAAGCCATAATACTAGTAATCGCTTTAGTAAGCAAAGAAAGTAGAGAATAGTGAAACAAATTGACTTTTATTGGTGAATTTAGGGAACCTCAAAATATATTTCACGTAATCGAATGTCTATTTGAAATACAATAAACATATGGTCTGATTATTTGTGGTTTCAAACTACACGAAGAGTATGACGTCAGTGATGTAAATATAAGATTTGTGACGAACTGCCTAATTCCTACCAGTGAGATGTATATTATTATTAGAGACACGATATCTCCTGTAATTGCTTCCTGAAGTAGGCCAGTAAAAGTCAAAGAACAACTGAAGATAATAACATTATAGCTGGGGTTTTGTAACAGAAGAAAGCACCAGACACGCCTTTACTTTGTCCATATCTTCTTATCATCTATACGAAATTGTACACAAATATTTACTATCCCAAGTTTACTATCACTTTTGAAACAAAAATAGCACTGCTTGATCCAGCACAGTGTTCCTATGTTTCTTGTTAACACAAATGGACCTGTTGTCCTTTGTTGTCTTGGGTTTCGAGGGTCATGGGTTCAAATCCAGCAGAGGAAGATAGCTTTATTCAGAGGCAAAACGTCCTTTGGAGGAGAAATAAAGCCATTGGCCGCTGGTCGTAGATTTAGGGTGCGTTTTGAACGCCTCTGAACAAGATTAAACAATATTTCAAGCCCACAATAAATAGAACGCTGCTAAGAACTATGGCGGTTGAACAGCGTCCATAAGTAAGAACTAAATTTTCACAGATATATATTGAATACATTTTTACATTTCAACTCAGGTATATATATAAGATAAATACAGTGGGCTATGGCTGTTATTGATAACTTTAGTATTCCACTCTCTTGCAGTAAATAGAAAATTCCTATGTGTTGTACTCACATGGCTTTCTACACTTTTGCACATACTGTTCTTACAGATTCCTCTATCTACTTCAGGTTAATGAAGATAAACATTTTTATTGTAGGTACGAGTACAAGGGAATAGAGTAGACTTTAAGTGCTAGTCAAATATTTTAAACAGCTGGTCGTTATGTGAACTTCTGTGGTATCGTTCTCACATTCCAGAGTTCCTGAGTTCGAATCTTAGCGTGCGTTATCCGATATATGAAAGTCGAGTAAGTCTAAACTCTATAGACCCTGGGCGCACTTTTACCAGTCCATTCAACGTCCCATATAACCTAACCGGTTGAAGAACGTTAAACAACCATCCCCACGATATCCGTTCTCTCATAAACCAAGGGATAAAATAGCAAATAAAGACTTCCAACTTGATAAAAGTGTAAGTACCGGAAAATGTAAGCAAATGACCAAAAAATATCTCGGAAATGATTCACTGTACAAAAATGTATATTCGACAAACATAGCGTATCTTAACGAGATCTACATTTGTTGTGCAGCAATATTTTGTGTTTATTATGGTTTAACAGTTATAGAAAAGTCATTCAGAATGTAAAGGATTTAAGAGGACATTCCCGGAAAACTCAAGGTATACATTTCATTTATTGTGAAAGTATCTTAAAGATATAATATTTTAATTAAAATAGAGCCATTTTTGAGAAAATATAAATGATTAGAAATCTTGATGTAAGGGGTAGTTCGTGGCGGGGACTTTCTATTGAAATTATTCGTATCGCATCCTTCAAAGATACTGAACTTAAAATATCAAGTTTCCTGTTTAACACATTTTTCAAACTACTTACAAACACACAGGTAATGTGCCCACTTATTTGTAATCTAAACGTGCATGCTTTACATTTTAGTGGCATACTGTACTTCCTGGAATTACTATATATGTGAATACATACATACACACCTTCCCTGGGTCTCTAGGAAGGATAATTACATCCCCCCTTTCCGTCCATTTGCCTACACCTTTCACTCTTGTTGGTTGTTTGAGTGTTCAAGTGTGGGTGTTGCATGGCAGGTAAAATGATGCTCTTTGTAAGCCTTGGTCCAGTCTTTGTTTGCGTGCTAGCTGTTATCGGAAGTTTGCAACTATAACTATTTAGTGGACAAAGTAAAAATAACTATTGATTGGTAGAGATCATCTGAATGTAATACAACTTTTTTTTTTTTTTTTTTTTTTTGTCAAATGATTGGTATCTTTATGTCAGGGCAAAACAAAGAGCGTGGAGTATCAAACTCATCACTAGGGCCAGTACCATTAAGTTTTAACCTTATTTCACCTAAAATAACTGCAGGAGGTTTTGACACCTAAAATAATCTAAATATACTTTCCGATCTTCGTGGTTAATTTGGAAGGTCATATTCGAGGGTAAACTGACAAAACAAGTGAAATGCAACCTTAAATGACATTAATCTCTATAAGGAAAAGATGTATGGGTAAATCAGTCAGACCGAGTTTCGCATTCTGTTCCTCCGAAATTCTGTTCTGATCCTATGCCGAACACTTAAAGAACATTAAAAACATCGTCAATGAATTATATGAAACAGAGCTTCCCCCATTGCCAAGGCTAAGAGTTCACTCGAAATGTCCCATTCTTGCAGCTTCCCTTGGTTATATTAACATGCATTTTGGCTTTATACCAAAGGTTGTTCTCCGGTTGTAAAGTACAACTTCGTCACCGAAAAGATGCTCTAGATATTGACAATGTTTCGAGAAAACGAATAACTGGACCAGAGGGAAAATGCATGTTTTTCGAACGAAATCCTGGTTTTGAAGTCATGAAAATCATAAACTCAGTATTGGAGGGAGAAAAGTATCCAGGAAAAGCTACTGGCATCAATGTCTACGCTCCAATGACGTCATGTTCTGTTGAAAGAACGTTTTCGTCATACAAGAAAGAGTTGCGTGACAATAGGAAATCGTTTATGCTAGAAAATTTGGGTATGTATGAAGTTATCTACTGCAGTTCAAAAAAATAACCTAGAAAACAATATTTTGTGCGTTCCTTGATCAATATTTTTGAGAATATATGCTTTTGTGTGATAAGTTCTTGAATAAGCCTTAGAAATAAGTAGCAGAAAAGCAAAATTATAAATATATGTACTGATAACCAAATAAAGCGTTTAAAAACTATTTTAATTAAAAAACTGAAAAGAACGATTTTAAACATATAAAAAACCTAAAATGAAGGAATATTCTACCTAAAAATCCGGGCCATACTCATCACATGTTTACAAATCTATCTTTTAATGCGTAATCAAAGTTTAATATTTGTAACAAGCTTTATAAGAATGGTATGTAAAAAAAAGAGTGGTTTAAAAGCGCGAATTGAGACTGTGTTTTGAGGTCGAGGACCTCACTTCATATGTGAGAGAAACTTCCTTAAGTTTGGCGCCCAACAATGCTCCTAATTGTTATGTTAGAGTGGCCCTGTAATTAACAGGAATAGAACGTTCTGCCTTGTTGAACATGTGGGTAGCGAAAGATTAGCCAATGTTTGTATTTCAGTTGCGGTTCGGACAGTGGCTGAATTAACTCTACTAGTTTGTTTGCCTTCCTCAGGCTGTGAAGATTTAACATAATCCACTGCAACGAAATTTCTCGTTTATCTACCTTTGGCTTTTTAACAATTTGTTAACAATTTGTTTTCCTCCAGATATTTGCATTTCTCTCTGCATTGTTTAATATTTCATTTATGCACCAAATTAATGTTCTGTTCTCTACAAGTGTGCATATAGTTCTAACTTTAAGAAATTTAATTTCTGTTGTCTCTTTTCCTCTCATGTGATCTCTTACATATGGCACCACAGGCGACGGACGATGATAATGCATGACATTAAATTCTAATG
The DNA here is from genome assembly GCA_030765055.1 of Mantis religiosa. Taxonomy (NCBI): domain Eukaryota; kingdom Metazoa; phylum Arthropoda; class Insecta; order Mantodea; family Mantidae; genus Mantis; species Mantis religiosa. The sequence continues at coordinate 78,110,385 of CM060952.1, read as the reverse complement.
AGAAAGCTATATGCTTAAAATCCTTCCCCAGATTCACACTCGAAAAAACCTGAGAAAACCTCAGTCATAGAGAACTGGCCTGGGTGGATTTGAACCACAGACCTCCCGTTCAACAATCCTTACCTTAGCTACCTCAGCTACCCGTAGCGTATCGGTGGAGAATCAGTACAGTAAGTAGGGAAAGTGAGCGGCTACCGATTCTACGGTCACGTGTTTAAACCCGACGCAAGTCATTGCTTAAAACTGACAGCCCCATGTCAGTAGATTTACTGGCAGGTAAAAGAACTTGCCTGGTACGGCGGAGGCATTGATATCATCCTGGCAATCGACAGCGTCATTAACAAACTATATATATTGCATTCTACCTAAAACTTCAATATCAACATTTCACCTGTAATGGGTGTTTTGAGGCTCTCTTAACATCAAAAGTATGTTTTGCCGTTTGCCCGCGTATGTATGAACATGCATAGTTAGAAAACGAAAGTCAGTTAAATAATAGCTTGAACTATGTGACATTGCATTCTCTTTGTATGGTTCCGACATGAAAATAAACCATCAAAGAAAATGGCAAATTTATTGTTTAAGAAAATTATAAATATATTAAAATTCAAATCAATGACTGAGAATATCTTCCAAATTTACTTCAGAAATGTGGTTGACATAGGCAGTAAGATTTTGTCTGTTATACAAAAGTCATTCAGAATGACGAGCACTTCAGAGGCTACTCACAAAATCTTCCAGATATACATTTAATTTATCAGGAATATATCTTAAAAATGTCTTGCGCCGTGGCGTAGCAGGCTAAGGAAGCATGCCTTGGTCCCTGGCCAAGGAAAGCGGCCCGGGTTCGATCCCACCCATATGGTGGGGATTTTAGGTCCCGGGTATAGGACCGGTGCCCACTCAGCATCGTGAGGAAAGTGAGGAGCTTACGATAGGTAAGTAGCCCTGGTCACGGAAACCAACATTCCGGCTGGGGGATGCCGAGATGCTGACCACATCTCCGGGGTCGGAGTTTGGCAGTTAACCCCCTGCCGGAAAGTGTCAGGAGTTCCAGTTGTGGATAGTAGGGCGTCTTGCGTGGATACGCGGCCCTACACTAGTGCCAAACTTGCTCCCGGGTCCACGTCCCGACCCTGGGTGCCCTGGTATGTCCGGGGCAGCCGAGAGGAGCTTAAAAGCGCAGGCGGAAAGAGGGAGAGTGGAAGAGGAAGAAATTTTCAAACCTAGAAGGTCACTGCAGGGGTCTCCAATGAAATCTGTAGGTGCAACGTTGAAAGAAATGGTCGAGGGAGAGACAACAGCTAAGGAACATATACCTTCCAGTATTATGGAATATATAACTGAAATTAATGCAGCAATAGCTGCTGATAAAGTTAGTGTATCAACCAAGAAACTAATAATAGCCCAGATGGGCAAGATAACTGAAGCCTTTAACGAGTTATCTGCTACAGTAACTATACTACAAGCGGAAAATAATATTCTGAAAACCAATTTGGTACAGCCTAAGCCTTCTTATGCCCAAATGGTCATGAGACAAAGGATGACTGACACGGAGGACAAATTTGACAGGGCTATAAAGAAGCAAACCCATACGGTGCTGATTAGATCGACAGTAGGTAAAAGGGCAGATGTGGTGCAAGACATAGTTACCAAAAATCTAAAGCCAGTGGAAGAAAAAATTAAGATAACTAATGTAAGGATAACGGACACAACTGTGATAGTCGAGGCAGAAACAAAGGAAGATATGCAAAAAATTCTGAATAGTCAGAATCTAAAAGATAAGGAAATTAAGGTAGAACTGGCCAAGAAAAAACAACCGTTAATGATAATTTATGATGTTTTATCCACAGCAAAAGAAGACGACATCAAAAGAAATATGTATGAACAGAATTATAAAGATGAAATGACATGGGAAGAATTTAACCAGAAGGTAACCTTCCGATTTAAAACAGGGCCTAGAGATAAAAGAACAGTTCATCATGTAATAGAAGTAGACCCCAGGCTAAGATATAAACTTATTCAAAAGGATAAAATATATATTGGCTTCCAGGCGGTTCAGTTCAAAGATTATATTGTGGTAGCAAAATGTATGAAGTGTCAAAAGCTAGGACACGTAGCAAAATATTGTAAACAAGAGGTATCTGTGTGCTCACACTGCGGGGAACAAGATCATACAAAGAAAGAGTGTCAAAAAGCTAAAGATAAGGAGAAGTCCGTATGTATTCCATGTAGCACAAGAAAGAAAAACCTAACTACTGGGACAAAAGTACACTGTCAAAATAGGAATGTATGCCCAACGTATAAGATGTTTTGGGAACAGTTAATTAATAGAACAGACTATGGACAAGATAACCCAAATGGAGTGGAGTAAGAGAATAATTAACATAAGACATGGATCACAAACAAGTAGGAAACAAGGTAAACCAACTGCAACTTCTAAGACCTATCAGTCATTGGAAGTGAAGAAGAAATATATTGCTACATATGTAAGGAACCTGCGATTGCCTGTAAGACCGCGATATTTTATATATAGCTATTTGTGCAATAATACTAATGAAATATGGAATATCTAAGATTTATTAAACAAAGAATGGTAATGGTAAATGAAATACAGCAAATAAAGAGCATAAGAATAGGTCAGATAAATGCACAGTGATCAAGGCTAGTGATGCAGGAATTAAGAAAGGTAATAGAAGACAGGCAATTGGATATCCTATGCATACAAGAGCCGTATGTCTTTAAAGGAAAACATATACATGTGGCAGCTACAACTAGAATAATAGTGGAGGGCGATCAACCAAAAGCAATAATTCTAATCATCAACAAAGAAATACAGGTGGTAAAGATTACACAATTGTGCGACGAACATGTTAACTGCATTGAGGTAACAACTGATGGTGTAAGCTTCATCCTGTGTAATCATTATTTTCAATATAGTGATGATATTCAAATACACATTGACAAGATGGAAAGAGTGCTAGACATGATGTCAAGAAAGTCCATTATATATGGTATGGATAGTAATGCCAAATCAAAGAGGTGGTATAGTAAAAATCCTGATAATAAGGGAGAAAGATTAGAAGAAATATTACTACAGAACGATATGATCATAATGAATACACCATTTAATCCATTTACTTTTGAAAATAGAGCTGGAGCAGAGGAGAATATAGACCTTACGGTAGCCAAAGGAGAAATTGTGAATCGTATCAGTAATTGGAAAGTGGCGCAACAACTAACAACTAGTGACCACAATTTAATATATTATGATATAGTAACATGGACAGAAGGGGAACATCAAAATCATCAGAAGAAAAGAAAATATCAGATAAACAATGCTGATTGGGCAAAACTGAGACGTTCAATTAAAATTCCCAATGAAATACAAATTGGAGGAAATATAGATAAAAAAGCTAAGCAATTAACTCAAAGCATACAACAGGCGATGGAGCAGGCATTAAAGAAATGTACAAATACTGATGGAAAGTATAAGGTATGGAATGACAAACTGCAAAAACTAAGGAGCAGAGTGAGGAAGTTAAGAAGATATTATCAGCTAAGTCGGACTGCGCAAGAAAAACAGATTAGACTTCAGGAATATAGAGAAGTGAAACAACAATATAAGATCAAACTGGAATAAACGAGACAAGAAACATGGAAAAGATTTATAGAGGAAAATTTGGATGAAAATGAATGGGGGACTCCGTATAAAATAGTCATGGAGAAAATAAAAGCACCGGAAGTAATCTCAACAATAAAGAAACCTGATGGAACTTATACAGAATCGTGGACAAGTTCTATGAATCACCTGTTGCAGATATTACTTCCTAGTGACGAACAAGAACAAGAGAATGAGGAACAGCAAGCTATGCGACGTGACTTTCAAAATGTATATATTAATCAAAGAGTAATCTACCCATATGACGTTTCGGAAGTAAAGTTAGCAATCCGAGAACTAAAGAAGAAAAAAGCACCAGGACCAGACAATATAAATGCAGAAATTCTACAAAACTTGGAAGAATCTATAGCACCATACTTATGTAGCCTATTTAATGAATGCCTGGTACAGGGGCGAGTTCCATACTGTTGGAAAGAAGCAGAGGTAGTAATACTAAAAAAATCAGCAAATAAGGATCCAACAGAGCCAAAAACATATAGACCAATATGTCTATTAAACACAATAGGAAAGGTACAAGAGAAATTAATAATAAAAAGGATAAAGGAATATCGAATTATGATAGGCATGACCCAGAAACAATTTGGCTTCAGAAAGGGGAAATCCACTGAGGTGGCCATAAATGTGGCGTTAGAAGCGATAAAAAGAAGTACAAATAAATATGTATTAGGAGTATTCATTGACATCGCTGGAGCCTTTGACAACTTATGGTGGCCGTATCTATTTAAAATCATGGAAGCGAAACAATACCCAAAAGTTCTATACAATGTACTCAGAGATTATTGTAAAGATAGACGGGTACATGTCACCGGCAGAGATGGAAAAATTACAAGAGAAATTACCAAAGGCTGCCCACAGGGATCCATTTTGGGGCCCCTCTTCTGGGACATCATGACGGAGCCAATACTAGAAGAATTAGCTGTATCACAAGATATCATCGAAATTGTTGCCTATGCAGATGACATTCTGATTATTACAGAGGCAAATAGTAGGATGGAGTTAGAGAGAAAAACAAATTCAACTTTAAAGAAATTTAACAACTGGTGTAATCAAGCCAAATTAAAAATATTAGCGAACAAATCTGCCTATGTACTAATGAAAGGAGCGTTAATTAGGGACCCGACTATTAAGATAGATAATGAAAATATAAAAAGGAAAAAAGTAATTAAATATCTTGGAATACACCTGGATGAAAAGAGAAACTTTGAGCAACACATAAAGAAAACCAAAGAAAAAACTATAAAAATAATTATGAAATTGTCTACTTTAGCAACGAGAACATTTAAATTACCGCCAAAGGCTATAACTTCATACCACATGAGTTTTGTTGTGGGAATAACAGCATATGGAGCTGGGGTATGGGCTGATAGAGTTAATATAAAAAAGAATGTGAAGATGATACGATCCATACAGAGAACAGGATTATTGAAATGTATTGGAGCCGTTAAGACCACATCTACCATGGCACTATTAATTGCAGTGGGGACATGGCCATTGGACTTGATAATCAAACAGCGCGGAGCCAACTATTGGGTTAAAAAAGGGGACTTGAGTAAAGTAGAGAAAATATTAGGATATCCGTGCTCTACCAAAAAGGAAATAAATCAGAGACTTATAGAAGAATGGCAGCAAGAATGGAACAACATAGAGGAAGGTAGAAGAACGTACAATTTGTTTCCAAATATAAGAGAAAGATTACGCTTAAGACAAATACAGCCAAGAAGAGCAGGTATACAATTTCTAACTGGCCATGGACCATATCGGACTTATTTCAAAAGAATTGGAAGCTCAGATAGTGATATATGTGACAGCTGCAATATACAGGATACACCAGAACACACATTGTTTGAATGTAAAAAATATAAAGATTTGTTAGAACACCATAGAAGTATGCTACAAGGGAAATATATATATATATATATATATATATATATATATATATATATATATATATATATATATATAATATCGTCAGAGATCCTGTGGACTTCAGAACACTGGAAGAAATGGCCGAGATCATCTCTACGCGAGTCATGGAGGAATATAAATAACAACAGATAGAAAGACGTGAAAGAGGAGAACCGCGGAGAAGGAGAGAGGAACAGGCAGCTGTAGAACCAAGGAGGTCAAAAAGGAATATACAAAGGGAACCAGAGGATGGAATAAGGCGAGAAAATGAAATGGAAGATTAACAGGAACAACATATATGTGACCAGGAAATACCACAAAGGATCAACAGGAGATGCCAATACTGGACATCCATACACAGAATGGGAGCAGAAGCGACAAGCAGATTAGCGGTAGACTCAGAAGAAGAGCGGAGTCAGCAGACATCTGCAATAGAACAATGTTCACGAAAGAAATCGGAACTGATGGACGAATTCTCTCCAAATGATGGTGGAAACACTACAAGTCTAACCGAGAGGAATATTACTACCAATAGTCGGATAGGAAATGATAGCAAATAAATGATAGAAAGTCTTATGTAGTAGACTTATGTAGTGAGTTAGTTTGAGGAATTGTAAAGCTACTGGTTTCCGGTAGCTAGTGGGACAGGACAACAGTGAATGTAAATATTAGAAAGTGGATATATGATATAGATAGGGTAGGTAGTTTTCATGAGTTCTAAAGCTGCTGGTTTCCAGTAGCAAGTAGGTTAGAGTTAGCTAGTAGCTTAGGATTATTTGGAAAGTTAGATTAGGGAATATCTGCAAAGATAAGTATTGTAAATGGAACTGATAAATAAGACAGGAGGATAAAGAATATAAATCTGTGAAGAGCTTTGCCCTGGTATAGCTTCAAGATGCCAGGGCATGTGTTGCGCAGATTTTTTTTTTTTTTATTTTTTTTTTTTTGACCACATCTCCTCCCCGTATCGGTTGAATGATCATCCACCTCTGCCGTGCGCAAGTGGGCATAAGGCAGGCAGTCGGGTTGGTAGGCCTTGGCCCTCTAAGAGCTGTCGCTAAGAGCTATCTTAAAAGTATCGTTTTGATCAAAATTGTTAAAGAAATTTTTGTGAAAATAAAATGTAAGAATCCATATACAGTGTATTTTGGTAAACATTTTCGTTTTGCAGAACTTAATACCAAGTTTGCCTTTTAAGCAGCTTTTCATTTCCGAATTATGCTCTTCACAAATATACACATAGAACTTATAATAAAAGATATGTTGTATTTGAAGGACACCAAAACCGGCAGTTTTAGTGAAATCTCTACAGAGGATTTTTCGGTGGAATTCAATACCTTCTCTAGGAACTATGTGAATAAAAACATTTAAAATTCGAATTTACGTTAGAGTACTTCATTCAGGAGTGTTTCACACGAAGTGAGAAATGTTTTCGATATTAGTACATCAAAGGAAAATATTGAATAAAATGCAGGATAATACAAAAAAATTAATGTTTGGGTTTTTCTAAGTTTTCATTGAACTTCTCACTTGTGCTGCCTTTCTTCTTTTTGAACAAAAAACTAAGAGATTTCTGAAAGGCAGATATATACTTTTAGTAGGCTCGAAGCATGAATAGAAATAGGCAGAATGGAAAACTCATTGACATTTTGGTATAAAGTTTTGAACTTAGAAGAAGAAAGACAGTATGTAGAGTATCAGTAGAGATATTTAAAGAACAATAAATCGGAAACTGTACTGGCAAAACTGTAGACAGCAATGGGCTAGGAGGGGCATGGAGAAGAAGAAAAAACAGGTAATGGAATAAATTCTTGAAAATGGTAAGAAAGAGATTTTAGGATATAGACACACAAAAATGTTTAGTGGAATGGCCGACAAGAGATCGTTGATGTTCTATAAACCAATGAATGACACCTGGAGAAGGAAAGAACACAATGATATGACAAATAAAGAGCAACCAGAAAACTGTGGTATAGAGAGAGAAAGGTCTGCTTAAGGATATTGCAATGTCCTATTATCTGATAGAAATAAGCATCTTGAAGTTGTATTTGAATGCAAAGTAACTTAAATTTGGAAAAAAAGCAGTACATTCATCAATAAGAAATTATAAATTTCGCTGTAACTTTAGTTATATATAGTAAAAGTTTACGACAGTTGTTAAATGAATGTGTAATCAAACAACAGAAAACAGACTAGATTTGTATGTAAATTATTCACACGACTAACAATATGGCTTAAAATAAATAAATAAATACATAAAATAAATAAATAAATAAATAGGTAGGTAGGTAGGTAGGTAGGTGGGTAAGTCGGTAGGTAGGTCGGTAGGTAGGTCGGTAGGTAGGTAGGTAGGTAGGTAGGTAGGTAGGTAGGTAGGTAGGTAGGTAGGTAGGTAGGTAGGTAGGTAGGTAGGTAGGTAGGTAGGTAGGTAGGTAGGTAGGTAGGTAGGTAGGTAGGTAGGTAGGTAGGTAGGTAGGTAGGTAGGTAGGTAGGTAGGTAGGTAGGTAGGTAGGTAGGTAGGTAGGTAGGTAGGTAGGTAGGTAGGTAGGTAGGTAGGTAGGTAGGTAGGTAGGTAGGTAGGTAGGTAGGTAGGTAGGTAGGTAGGTAGGTAGGTAGGTAGGTAGGTAGGTAGGTAGGTAGGTAGGTAGGTAGGTAGGTAGGTAGGTAGGTAGGTAGGTAGGTAGGTAGGTAGGTAGGTAGGTAAATAAGTAAATAAATAAATAAATAAATAAATAAATAAATAAATAAATAAATAAATAAATAAATAAATAAATAAATAAATAAATAAATAAATAAATAAATAAATAAATAAATAAATAAATAAATAAATAAATAAATAAATAAATAAATAAATAAATAAATAAATAAATAAATAAATAAATAAATAAATAAATAAATAAATAAATAAATAAATAAATAAATAAATAAATAAATAAATAAATAAATAAATAAATCAATCAATCAATCAATAAATAGATAAATAAATAAATAAATGGGTGAATGAGTGAATGAATGAATGGACGAATGAATGAACGAACGAAGGAATGAAGGAACGAATGAATAAATAATAAAAATAAGTAAAGAATTTTGTTCTCATTCATTCAAAATCGAAGTTCTGCCTGCTGAATTTATAATTGCCAACATGGACAACGTAAACAAAAGAATTAACATATAAAAACAATAAAATTGACGGAATGGATATAGATATAAAGAAAACTTTTAGAAGCTGGTTCCTTTCAAGTTTGGTTTTCAAAAGGGGTTTTCTTATCCCGAAGTTGCTGAACTTAAATTTTACATACATTTCGACACACGCATAACTTTAAGATTAGGTACTATTTGCTATAAGTCTCAAGAGGAGCAATAGCGGTCAACTCGCCGTTTTAAAATTTTGGGAGGAATGTTACCTACTGTAGGGAAAGTAGATGCCTGAAGATATTATAGACTTAAACCTTTTATCATTTCTGTCTTTAAACACCGATGGGTATATGAAAGATCTAAGAAATTATTATTAAATTATTTTAATGTGATAGGGTATCTTTATTTTCGTTCCACTTTTACTAAAAGCCATTCAGCTCGTAACATGGCCGTTTTATCAGTAACAATTTACAAGAAAAAAGAGAATATAGTCATTTTTTTTTTATTTAGGTCCGCCCCAATGTTAAGTTATATCGGACCGTGAATGAATTGCGTGAAATGATGCTCAAATGAGTGCAGGGTCCATGGAGCTTAGAGTTACCCGATATTCCTCTTGAAGGATAAGGGAAACCCCTGGAGAAATCTTATCTATTTAACTCACCCTGACCAAGATTCGAACTCGGGACTTCTTGAATGTGAGGCACACATGATACCATCTAAGCTACCAAGGCGGGCTGAATACAGTCCATATGTAAAATGTAGAACCTTGCAAATGTTATGTAGAACTTCGAAGGTTTTGTCTCCTATTTCAATTATAAATATGTTTTATTTTTTTTTCTACTACATATATAAAGTATTGTATTCCACCGAAAACTCCAATATCGAGGTCTAAGCGGAAATACGCGGTTTGAACTTTTCTCAAACCAAAAAGGAATTTTTAGAAAAACAGCCCTCGTGTGTGTGTGCGTGTGTGTGTGTGTGTGTGTGTGTTTGTGTGTGTGTGTGTGTGTGTGTGTGTGTGTGTGTGTGTGTGTGTGTGTGTGTGTGTGTGTGTGTGTGTGTGTGTGTGTGTGTGTGTGTGTGTGTGTGTGTGTGTGTGTGTGACTTTGAACAGCAAAACTCCAGAAGTTAAACTTGACTAAATACTATAGTTGGCATTTAAATTTAACATCTTCCAATAGACGAAACGATTTTCAAGTAGATCCCCAAAGTGTAACTACCCTTTACAGGGGGTACTATACAAACCATTAAATATAATATTTCAACAGTTAACTCTTAATGATATATCTTCAAAAACTTTAAACGTCGTACCCCTCTATTCTAGAAGCATTTCCTTTTGGAATTCAGAAGGTCCCAAAAATATATTTCCGGTGTAATCTCGGTTAACTACATCTAGTAAATAAAGGAAAAGTTTTACATAATAATTTCACTGGATATCTGTGTTATTGGGCTCCCAAAATCACTAAAAATATCAGAAAAGGATGCACACACGTTAAATACAAAAATTGGTATTTAAGTTCAACAACTTCCAAGAATGTGACACGAAGTTTTTCAAGTAAATCTCTCTAGCTAGACTGCCATTTATATAGAAAATTTAAAAAAATGATTTTCTTAAAACGTCTAAAAATGTTTGGTTAAAATACTATATGTTGAAAATATTTTATTTTAAATTAAACGTATACTTTGTATTGTCTGGGAATGTTCTCAAAGTTCCTCCTTATTCAATTTGTATTTTGCATGATTGGTAAATCATAGGAGATAGTCAAATGTTTGATAAACCAAAAATTTAAAATCTCTTTAAATGACTCAATTTATATCAAATACATTTTCTTCTGAAGTTAAACATTTCCGAGATTCCTTTTTATTTGAGTTTTCCTATGCTTATGCCTTTTTTCAAATTGGAGATCGTTGTTGGTTCTTTTGACCATGCAAATTCAAAGTCATCATCAGGCGTTGATAAAGTTGATTTCCACTCAAAGTCTCCAACCCCCAATGTAATTATGAGTAAAGTGTAATGAGACCATATCTAAATATATTTATCACGATTAATTTGACGCGAATAGTAAAATGAGCGTTTAGTTTGTCAAAAGGAATGCAGAGTTCACCAATCAGATTCTTTTGACGGATACAATATTCTGATGGTCAAGTACGTGCCAACAACTTGAAGAAGTGATCACAAAGTAATGTGATCTGGAGTTCAGTCCAACAGGTAGTTGTATTATCGACCGAGAACCTTCACACCACCTTACCAACATATGTCGTGGCTCGCTATCGAGTCCCAAGTGCCCATTAACTTAACGTTATATAATGCGGCAGACAGTGTAGCAGGGGGTGTTCCAAAAGTGGAACAAACTACCTGAAGAGTCAAGGAGTTCTTTAGTAAGCAATATGATATGTGTGTTTTCATAAAGTGTGTGTATAAAGTATTCGGCGTCTCGTGTTATTAAAGATTAATGCTTATTTTATATTTAGGATGTTATAATTGTGGCTTCTACGTATTCATGATTTACTGGTAAGGTGTTTCAAAGACAGCGAATTACAAGAAAGAAGCTTCTGGAGTTAAATTAAAAGTTAATCATATCAATATTCAGAATATTGTTTTTACTTCCACTATCAAATTATTTCAGGGGTATACGCTGCTGTTTGTTTGAATTTCTCAGCTGCTATCGGGAGGTCGGCGCCGAGCAGTCGGAACTATAAACAAGGTCAGCCGTGGGCTCAAAGAATTACAACCTTCCGGATCCTTGGGCATCGCGAATATTCTGGAGAGTTTCTACAGTTATACGCGCTTATGCGAGCGGAGCGACTCGGTGAAGTTGACAAAGTCAGTCTTGCCAAGCGGCAAGTCTGCCTTATCGGTTGAGTACGTGAGCAAGTGCGATGGAAGGTGCCATTGTTGTAACGACCGCAGTCTGCACACAGGATTGTAGACGTGCTGGGTTCGGCTGCCAGCTAACGAACTGTCGCGAAAGTGAAATTGAAGGCATATTATGACAGAACCAATTGAAGCGACAATGGATAGTGGAACTTGTTCATATTAATGAAAGGATAAAATGAACTGTTATATGTTTCAACTGGGAAGAGTTCTCGCCTGTAGCGAATCAGATGCGTCAGAGCCTTCGGCCACCTCATTGCCCCCACTCTTTTAATATTTCCCCCTCTCTCGCACACTTGTGAGTGTTCTTGGCGTTAACGCAAACTGAATTTTCCAAAGTTTTATTAGTAATTCAGTTGTTGAAATCATAATTGCAACGTGGATATTCGTATATTATGCAAATGGTTTAAATATTTAGTTTAAAATTAATTATAGTTCATGAATTACTTATTTTTCTAATCCAATGAAAATAGCAGCGGTGCATCCGTATAGCTGTGAATATTACTTACGTTAAGAGATAATTCGTCATTGTCATTCTCTTCATCGTCTGAGTAATGCAAATTTATGATTATAGGTTCCAAAATCTCATTACGGTCTATTTCTTTCCAAAAGTCATCTTCTTGTAGCTTATCTGATGTCTCACGCAGTTTTCCCAGTCTTGTTGTGTTCCTTGTTAATTTCTTCGTGAAAAAGTCGTTCAACGTCAGTCAGGTAAACAAAAAACAAAAAATAAAGAAAACAAAAACATTATTTCCATTTGCAACATAATTTGAGCCCATATTAACTCAATTGCATTGTTCCGGCAGTAGTAAGGGATCGTATCTCATTGATCCAGCTGATACAGTTTTTCATGGAAGAGTAACTGAATAGTACTAGAGAGTAGAGATTACAAAACATTCATAAACAAAGATATAATGTGACCAGACACGTTCTGCCAGACCAGCAGGAAGTGTATCCTTTCCTCTCATCGAATTTAACAAACACCTTGGCTCATTCAAGGTACATATTTTTTTATCACGCCATGTCAAATGTTTAGGTTTCAGTTCTGAGTTAATTCAAATATACAATATGGCAAAGCGAGAAAGCGTATTGGGAAAAATTCTCAACACATATTTATTTAACTCAGCTTAACGCATATACACGGTGAATCCAGTGTATGTATAATCTCTTCAGAGGTAATCAGGTCTTCTGGACAGCAATGTGTCACACGTCGGCAGGCGCGAGAAAACACGCAGATTCCAATCGCTCTATTTGTGTTTCGTAACTTACTGTACGTCAACGTACTAATATTTCACTCTTCTAATCGATCAGATAAGAGCCGATAAGAGACGATCACAGCGCTGGTCACCTGAAGATCGATACGCCTCAGCGCTCTGTCGAGTAATGCGTACACGCATATATGTTCATTACAGTGCTTACGTCGCAATGCATTGCTATAATATAATAGTAAATATTTATTGTATTAGAACAACTATTTTAGCTAAAAATATGCGGTTTTGAGGGCTATGTTAAATACTTCCTCATCAGTTTTTGCAAAATCTGAACTTTTGTCTAAGCGTTATTTGTGATTGATTAGTCTGGCGCTCGTCACACACCATATAGGGGCAGTGCCATACAACAGCGCACTACTCCGATTGGTTGCTCGCCTAGTAGCGCTTAAGCACAAATATCATCCCATTTGAAACACATGATAAGCGAACTATTGACAAAACTGAACGAGATTTTTAAAGTTATGTTTTGGAAAATGAAACTATTTCACAATAATTTGTCACTTCTTTGTCTTCTGCTTAGGTACACTGAGTAGAGGAAATAAAGCACTGGGCGCGCGCGCGCGCAAACACACACACGCACACACGCACGCACACAAACACACACACATTTGATACGTAATGCGCGTAATCGGAAGCGCGCGTTCTGACATTCCGTGAAATAATAAAAGAAGGTATTCCTTTGTATGTATACATGTGTGTGTGTGTGTGTGTGTGTGTGTGTGTGTGTGTGTGTGTGTGTTTGTGTGTCTCCTGCATGGATGAGAGAGAACCGAGGAGCTAAAAGAGAAACTTCGGTTAAATACCTAATTTTGTATTTTATCTGTTTTATTTTAGATAACGTCCTCCAAGATTAAGTCATATCGGACGATGAATGAAATGATACTTAAATGAGCCCAGGGCCCATAGAGCTTAGAGTTATCAGACATTCATTCACCTTTCAGGATAAGGGAATACTCGAAAATAACCTTTTCCAGGTAACTCGCCCTAACTGAGATTTGAACTGAGGACCACACGCTACTATATAGACTCTACAGGATGATTTCTTAGTGGGTTTTCGCTTACTGGTTTGATATCAATGTCTTCTAAGGATGCGACATGAAGGTTTGAAAGAAAAGGAGTTACTCTTTTCGTGGAAAGTATTTAATTTAAGTATTTTTTATTTTCTGAATATAATGATTTGTATTAAAACATCAAATGTTTAAGATATTTTCATAACAAATGAGATGTGTATCTTGAATTTCCTGGGAATTTCCTCAGACGTCCTCTTCATTCTGAATGACGTTTGTATAACTGATATAGGTAAAATATTATTTGCACAAAATATGTAGGACTTGTTAAAACACAAATGTCTAATACATTTTTATGAGTTAACGATGACCCAGATATTGGTTAATGTTGCAAATCAATTGTTCTTCCTCACTAGCCATATGTACGCAAGGTTCGGATAGGCAGAGTCAAACTGAGAAGTTCAATGATATAGCCGGGATTTGAACCACGGATATCTCGGCAGGTATGTATCTCATAATTATATGAGATCTCTTAGTTGTTCACCGGGAACAAATAAAGTCAGTCGAAGAATGTAATATCATGCTGGCATGTCGCCATGGTAGCTCATTGGTTAAGAGTAACCGGACGTAAACCGGGAGATCTTTGGGTGAAACCTCGGCTATGGCATTGAATTTTTCAGTTGCCTGTTATTGTTTGGCGCTTTCAAGTTCATTTTTTTTCAAGTGAAAAGTTGTTAATAGTTTTATTTCTTAGTATACTTTGTATATGTACAACTAAATAAATGAATAAATTTGTAATGAGGGACTGTGCCATAGCTCATTGGTTTAGCACCGTCCCAAGTTCAGTTCTCGTCTGGGTGTGGATACTATTCTCTAGCCAAAATAATCCCTATCTTCTTCGAGGTCTGGAATTATAAATGAAAGTAAATGCACGTGAGCATAACATAAAAACCCATATAGAAAAAGGAAAAAGCAGTGTACATACATGAGTCAGCTTCACCATCGAGAGACAGTAAGTTTGATGCTATAAATAGACCAAAAATGTAAGGAAAGTTTATCTAAATTAACAAGGAGTGGGCAAAAGAATAGCTTGTAGAAAACTGAGTGGAGAAAACCATGTCATATGCAGTAATAGCTTTATGACAGAATCAGAAGCAATAAAGGCTATGACGACACAAAGCGTTTGTCAGTTGAATATCAGACGAGAAATGATTTGCCAAACATTTGCACCACACGCAGCGCTCGTGACGTCAATGAAATGCTTTCTACTTGGGTGCGTGTGCCGCAGTTGGCAGCACTGTGTGCAGAATAATTCATGGATCTGACTGCAGTTACTAACGAAATTACGCGGTCGAGGCAGCTGGAATGGCCTCATCTCAAAAGTCCATAAAACATAACCTCAAAACTGTCTGGCGTGTTTATTTATTTAGAGGGTATTGGCTTGTTTGTTCACTAGAGAGACAAATGTGCTGCGCCCCAAAGATTTATATAGCAGTTACCTTGTTTAAAGGCAGAATTCTCTGCTTGCTGTTATTATTGTTCAGATTGGCTTTTGTTTCTAATAGCTAGCCGCTGTTTGACGTACAGCTTGAATATGTTACGTTCACATGACTTTCTCTACTGTTGTACAAACATGTATTCGTCTATCTACTTCATATTACTCAAGATAAACATTATCTTATTGTTATATACAATGGGATATGGATATACAGTAGACTAAGAAATAGTGGAATGTTTTAAGCAGCTGGTCGATATTTGTCCCCTTCTTATGACCATGAGCTCCAAGAAATATGAAAAAAGAATAACGTATTCCTATTTGAGAAACGTGTAAGTATTTGAAAATGCAAACAAATAATAAGCATATTATCATATTATCGGAATTGGATATCTGCACAAAAACAGGTATGACATAAATCAACGACATCCACAATTTGTTCATTTTGTCTGGCGTGTAGTCATACTTCGAGCTAAGGGGATCGTATCAGTTTCCCTCGCCATTCATTCCATCCACTGCTTGATCACCATCTTTTGTTTCATCCTTTCTCACTTCAGGTTGATTCTGGCTACTCTATGTTATCCAGAGTTTGCCTTCTCCATAGGCATTATAAATGCATGTTTCATCTTAAAATACCTAAATTTCTATTTATGTTTTTAAATAAAAATTACCTTAAAGTCCATAAGGTACATTTGATAGCTGTTTCCAGACGCCCACTTCTAAGTTTTGCACACGGGGAGAGCAAAACCGGCAAAGAAGAAGATTTTGTCTATTTGTTACAGTTTATCAGTTATACAAAGTCGTTCGAATGAAGAAAACTTCTCAGGACATTCCCACTAAATTTAAAATATATATTTCATCTCTGATGTAAACATATTAACTTATAATATTTCAATCACAATAATTTATAGGTTTTTGAGAAAATATTTCATAAAAAGCGATGGAATTTCTTGATAAATTCGTCATTTTTATGGAAAATGCGGTAGATAGCTAGTTATGATATTATGGACAGACAGGCAGTCATACATAGATATTTCACGAGCTTTGTTTAAAGATTACCTTTATGGGGGTTTCGTTGGCCTGGAAACGTCTATTTTGAGTACAATCTTGGATAGAATACATTACTACTACATCTGGCAGAAACGAAAATGAAGTCTTGCAGATGATGTTAGTTGATAGTCGCGTTCCTGTGTTACCTAGATGAATAACTTTTTGGCATATGCCCCTATGTTCGTAGTTTGTTCTTGTGATCTTCATTTTCATTCAATTTAACCTGAAAACTTATTTTGTCAAAATAAAATAATTTTTAAACTCTTGGCATTTTAAATTTCCAGCTCTCTTTCAGTTTTAAACAGCTTTGAAACGTATTTATAAGAATATATGTGACAGATTTAATTGCATTGGTTGGTGGATTCACATAAAAAATTTCCGAAGGATTGTATGAAAGAATTTACAAAACATAAATTTGGTGCAAAATAGTTTTCAAAAACTTAAAGTTTAAAATAAAAAAATTGTTCTGTTCTGGAGTTTTGACATATATTATATAAATATAGGAATTGTAATCTAAGCAGTAAAAGAAAAAAGACTTACTTTATCCAAAAGTTTTTAAAGTTATAGAGCCAACCTGACCATGTGTAACGTGAAGTGAAGATGGCATCAGCGTTTCCACACGTCGACATCGGCCCTCCCAAGGATGACAGGTGACTACAACGCCTTTCTTACATTGAGTACTGCACTTACAGTCCGCACAACATGGCACCACACTTCCCCACTGCCAACACTTCCGTCCCAGAAAAGACGAATTGTAATGAAAATGAAATGAAATAGATGGAGTGGAAGTGACGGTATCCAGCCTAAAATTCGCCTAGTGGCTAAGGAAAACGAGGAAAAACTGTTGTTTACAGTAGTCACCGTTGACATTTCGCCTGAGCCACATCCGTTACCCACTACTGTGTTACTTACCCGAATGGGACGAGCGCTATGTGTATACAGGTCCTAGTGGTTTCTTTGCCTACAGTAATTATTTTTCCAAATGCAATTGCAAACAACAGAATGAAACACTATAGTTAGAGTGAAATTAAAACTACCGTGCTACATAAATGGAAATAAAACGGTTTCCTGTACAATTGTGCGTCCTGCATTTGTTTTCATAACTACGATGTTATAACTAATAGTTCTGAAAAACTGCTCTGAAATATATTTATTAAAGTACCACATGCTTAACATTTGTTCTAAAAAATGAAATGTATAACCTGAAGTTTTTGTGAACTCTCTTCGTTCCGAAGAGTTCTGTGTAATTTTGTTTAAATGGTAAACCGTAAGAGATAAAAAACCAAACAATGTATCTCACTCAAACACAAAATATATAAGTGTTTCATATAATTAGTTGTATGATATCCATTATTAATAATTTCAGGTTTTGTATACTCTTATCGCTTTTTAAAATGCTGTAACTTGTAGTTATTTATCTTACAAAGAAAATAGGACGTCAAAGTCAATTTTAAACATTATTTCAGGCTCCTTCACTTCCTTTTAGATGCGACAAATTGTGTCACAAAAATATTTCTGTAAATGATTAATATAAAGCAGGTAACAAAATAAGTATATAAAAGCCATATGTGTTGTACTCACATGACTCGACTCACTCTAATTAAAACGCTTATTCTCCAATAACAAAATATCGTACTCCATCCAAAATATTCATTTCAAGATTTTATGGTAAATATATATGTGTTTTGACACGCCATGGATAAAAGAAAGCATTTTGGGTGTGTATGTGAGTGAACAGCATAACTCAAAAGCAAAAGTCTTTTAACTAATAAATTTATATTTGCCTTCAAGGTATTCCAAGGAGCAGACAGCAACATTTAAAAAATAATAATAATCCTTCCCCGAACAGTTTCAGAGGGAAATATTTTAATTTTTTTATTTCATCAAAAACGGCTAACGAAATTGGTTAAAATATACTATGTTAAAGGTATTTTCAGGACAAATGAAATATATATATATATATATATGTTGAGTTTTTGGAAATGTCCTGAGAAGTTCGAATCCTTCTGAATGACTTGTGTATAACTACTAAACTGTAGGATATCTCTTACAAAATCTTACTACCCAACAAATGTATATATTACAAAACACACAATTTATGTCAAATAAAATATGTTTTGTAGAGGTAGCCATTTCCAAAGTTTATGCAACTAATCATTTCTTTCACACTAGCCGTGTGTAGGCTAAGGTTTGAATGAGTAAAGCTACACTGAAAAATTCAATGCCATATCCGGTATTTGAAACACGGATCTCCCGCTCTCCGTGCGGTTGGTCTAGCCATCTAAGCTACTATGGCCAACATGCTGTCATGATATTATTCTCCAACTGACTCATATGTTTTCCGGTAGACCACTAGGGGATGTCTATGCTATGAGACACGCACCTTTTGTGGCGACTTATTATGCTGTAAGTACTTAAGTCCCAGGCTTCATAGTTAAACCACTATGTTATTCAGGTAAATTGATGGAAATAATCACACTAGTGGAAGCAATTATTATTTCCATCAATTTACCTGAATAACATATTGGTTTAACTATGAAGCCTGGGACTTAAGTACTTACAACATAGGAAGTCGCCACAAAAGGTGTGTCTCATAGCATTAGAACCCCTAGTGGTCTACCGGGAAACATATGAGTCAGTTGGAAAATTTAATATCATGTCGGCACGTTGGTCATAGTAGCTCAGATGGTTAGAGCAACCGCACCGAGAGCGGGAGATTCGTGTTTCAAATCCCGGATATGGTATTGAATTTTTCAGTCTGGCTCTACTCATTCATCTCCAAAGAATTCCTTGTTATTTTATTGTATTTTGAAACTCGTATTTTTCTCAATGTAGTCACATAGCGACCTGCTCTTAAAATAAAGATTTCGTGTTCTATTCACATGGTACTTCATAAGGAAATGTGCAGTGAGATGGTTTCTACAAACGTGCATTTCAATTAACATGAAGTAAGCAGTGCAATAGCCTTTGTAGCAATAGTTAATACAAGGGTGAGTGGAGTGAGTCATGTGAATGCACGAATTAGGGGACATCAAAAATGTATTTTGGGTGTAGAAAGGTAGAGCGCTGCACAAAGAGCTAAGCAGCGGTGCACTCGGTGAGGTGTCCGCTAATCACAATGCAGTGGTTAGTTAAAATGCGAATTGAGTTTGTTGTTGGTGGAATGCCAGGCACGAACCCGGGCCCCACGTTTCGATGATCACAGGAAACCCACTTTGTGCTGCATAATACAATGAAGGTACGTACTAATTGCCAGAGAAGCATCGTGGATGTTATCGCTTTACCTCAACAAAATGCTGCAGATTTCTCCATGTCAATCAAGTCCTGTGGATATAACACAGTGAATCACTTTCCATGTTGTAAAAAAGATTTCTGCGTACTTGGAAATTGAAAACAATAAACAAAGAATATCTTGAATATCTTATGTCCACCAAAAGCTGTCTATTAACCATTTACGAGGCAAGGTTTGTTGTTGGCCTCAGTTTAAAGTAGTTATATGTTTTAACGAGATCTACATTTTTGTGTACTAAATTGTTTATCATGAAATATCTGAAACATACCACATTTTAATCAAAACCATCATTCTTGAGCAAACATTTTTCCATGTAAAGAATAAGGTTTAGAGGATTTTATTACAAATTTGCGTGACGCATCCTTGGATGATGTTGAAATTAAATCAGGTTTAGCATTTAACCGACATACCCCAAATGAGGCATAACACGTTTTTCTGTAAATCTGGTGTACAAACTCAATGACTTCTTCTACTCGCCCTGTACAAACATTTATCTATCTTAATCGAGATTAACATTTGCCAAACTTCTTTCATTCATATTCCCTTGTACGTGGTAAGAAATACCCTAGGCTTTAAGTGATAGTTAACTTTCTAAGACCTATGTGATGACTTTGAAGTTCCATTTTTCTTTGCTTGGCCAAGAGATAAAGTGAATAACGGCTGCTCATTTGTACAAATATTGAAAAGTTAAGACAAATAACAAGGAATATCTCGTACAGACATACACGCTCGCGCGCGCGCGCGCTCGTACACAATTTATTTGGCATAAGTTGTGTGTTTTAAAGAGATGTACTTTTTCTGTAGTAAGATTTTGTATTACCTCTTATATTTTACCAGTTATACAAATGTCATTCAGAATGAAGAGACCTAAAAAGGTTTATTTATAGTGATATCTTAGTATCGAACGATAGTGAGTAGAGAAGTTGATATGAATATAAGAGTTCAGTGCAAGCATGAGACAAAGAGAGGCACACTAAGGTATTCTTGTAAATCAATAATATGTGTAAGTGAAAAAGGAAAGTTATAGGTTAGGAAACACATCTTATGAATATGCGACGCGGGTATCAAGAGCGTGTTAAGGAAGTCACGAGAACATTACGAGGGATTTGAACCCGGAACAGCTCCTGCGTCACGGACAAAACACTGTGGAAATGCGTATTGCCACACCACCATTTGAGATGCTAATGATACACTTGTGGCTCCTTCTATCAAATGAAAATCTCTTAAATATTTGTAGCGAATACCGAAGGTTTCTTAATTATATTCACATTTGTGTTAGACTATCTTCTCAAAAACAAGTAAAGCCCGCTTTATGACGTGGTGGTACGTGTCTGCATAGGTCCCGAAAACTAATCTCTGTGTAGGTGTGCTATCTGGAAAGTGTCCTTTTGAATGTTTAATAACTCTAGGCTCTATGTACCCTGGATTCATTTGAACATCATTTACTCGTTTCATGTTATTCATCGTCCGCTATGACTTACCAGGTGAGTCACCTGCCCCTATTTAGTTTTGAACTTATGCAACGTGCGACATATGTGACTTACGCCTTTCTTGAATGCTTTCTAATGGATGATTCACGGAACAGTTTATAGCGGAGGGGTAAACAACTCAGTGCATAAGTGTTGTATGAGACAGAAAGCAATCACTTTGTATGCCGATTCCAAAAACGTCATACCCGGACACAGAGGATGCAGTAACAATTTTGGACGAGTTTACAATCTTTTATTCATTTGCGTACATTCGCACACACTTTTAACCACTCCCCGAAAGGAATAACCTATCCCAGGCATCAATTGACAATAACATTGGAACACAAAATGGCAGATCTATACAGTGGGACCAATTGCATTTGAATCTTCAGCCAACACGTGTTTTCGTTGTACAGTTACGTCAAAAACTGCTATGTATTAGGAGATTATTTTCGCTTCTGTCAGAAATTAGTTTTTTTAGCTCATACAGTAAATGTAATGACTATGCAGTTTATTTATTTGTGTTAAAATACTAAAACGAGCTCAAAAGACTGTATGAAGCTCTATAAAGCGTGTAAACATTCGAAGTGGAGGTCTGAGGTCTGTGGCTTCTTATTCGTATTGTGACTTTGTGGGTTCGTAGAATTAAAAGACCGAGTTGCAGAAATTAAAAATCTCCTTTATTTCCGTAGCAATTTCTCACGTAAAAACATTACATCACATAATCTTCCAAGGTCGAGGACAATAACAAACACTTGCAGCTGATTACATTAGCTCTCGTTACAACAACAATCTTGTTACACAACAACTACTACTTTACAACTGCTGACTATGCGAACCGTCACCTCCTTAAATACCTAATTCGTAATTCGAGACTCTTCCAGAAGAATAAAGAAACCGGATAATCAAGATATTACCTGAAATGTCCATTTATCTCAGTTTGTTTGTTTCGGTAAGTCTTCTATCTCAAGCGCTATGTTTATCTGCTTATGCAAGCTCGTTATCTACGTGAAACCTATCAGTTCCTTTGTGTGCCAAGCCGCCTTATTGCGATCGGGTTCGCGACAATACATAGAAACCTACCCTCTCAGGATAGTGTTAGTTAAATGATATTATAGAGGTTACTTCACCCCTCTGACACTGCAAGTCCGGTTCAAATCCTTCGTGTTCAGCTCAAACATTTTATTACTTTTTGTTTCACCACTTGGGGTCTATAATCTGATATTATGATAGAAATAACATTTCTCATGTCATTCTGACTGCAGTTTATTTGCTTCTTAGTTATTTGAATTAACTGTTGTAAATAAGGGTATATTAAAAATGCCTATATTTTCCACTGGCAGATATATATATATATATATATATATATATATATATATATATATATATATACATATATATATTGTAATTTACGTCCTCCAATGTTAAGTCATATCGGACGATGAATGCAATGGGTGAAATGATGCTCAAATTAGCCCAGGGTCCATATAGCTTAGAGTTATACGATATTTGTCTTTCAGGATAAGGGAAAACCCTGGAAAAAGCCTTATCCAGATAACTCACCCTGACCGAGATTCGAACTCGGGACCTCTTGAACGTGAGGCAGACTCGCTACCATCTACGCTACCGAGGCGGGCCCGATAGTTATAAATTTATGGTTTGTAGTAGATACTCGTATTTTATTATGGTCGGTATAGTCATGATCCATTAAACAAATGCAAAGTGAAACATAAGATATAAGCATGAAACAAAAACTATTAGATTCAATGTCATCGACAGGCCACTAAAAATGAAAGCCAACTGCGTAACATGGTTTACAATACCAGGTACGGTACAGGTTATAAGGGTCACAAAATTAAACATGATCCCTAATTTAATATAAAGATAGCCTGTAGTTTACCTTTGAAGTGCAACAGCCTCTCATACCTGTCGAGAGAGTGAGCTCGGCGCAACATATTTGGCTCACAAAAGAACCTGTAGCAAATATAAATAAATTAGTAACTAAAATACAGACAATAAAGACTAGGAGAAAAATATATCCACTACAATGTGACGTCGTTTCAAACCTAGCCTCTGCATTACCAGCTCTGCCAGTTGCCACGTAGGAAAGCACTCGTTTTATCACCTCGCTAGTATATATGCATGAAAAACCATCGTTTGTTTAAGCTTTTCGCAGCTTCTTGGTCCTCATTCAGGGCTATGAGTATTAATGCTGGGTGCGATAATACTGATTAGAATGTGAAGAGCTGCAATAACGGCTTATGTGCTAAAAGGGTCAATGTCTGACATTAGTCTGAGGTTAATCTTTCACTGATGCTTTTTTATTATATTTTAATTTTTGAAAAAGGCCCTGAGAGTTTATATTAAACTAGCGTACGTATTTATATTTACTGCACTGCAAGTGAAATGTATAGCTTAATTTTTCTGGGAATGTCTTCTTCATTCTGGATACAATTCTTATAACCGTTGAGCCGCAGATCCTGTTAAAACAAATAATTTCTATCAGTATGAAGTTTTCTGCACACCTCACCTCTTCGGAGAGATTGCTTCTTATTTGTTTCAAAGTTCCAATACTTATATTTTTCCCAAATTGTAAATTATTATGCATATTTTATGTCTTGAACAAGCAAAGAATATGCAATTTCAAAGGTATCATAAGGCGAACAGATGTTTAAAACACTTGACTATCTCTTAAAGTCTACTGTATTACCTTGTAAATGCATGAAAATTAACAGTAATGTAATTTTATCTCAATTAACAATGAATTAGATAGGGAATAAGCGTTTGAAGAATAGTCTGTAACAAGAATAGAGAACGTCACGTGAGCGCAACATATGTTTTTAGAAATATACCCGAATGTCAAAATCATGCCATACTGTTGCGGGCGGTTTTCAATGACAGAAAATTAAAAAATTTAGACCATAAAAAATAGGAACCGGATTTGAATTCAAATAACTGTTATTTTTCTTAAATGGAAGAAGTGTATTCCCTACATTTTATTTTACATAAAAAGGCATATTCTGTAAAAAAAATTAAGATTAGTACATAAATATTTAAGTACTTTTTCAGATATTCTATGTACAGATATTTTCAGAACTTTCTCTTTCACTACAAGTGCATTTTAATACATTCCTCATTTTCTATTTACAACATGAAACTTCATCTCATAACTAACGAGTCATTAGAATTCATTAACCATGGTCAGTTGCATGTGCGAACCGTTACAACCAGATCATACTAAAGCAGTGTGAATTAAAAACACAAGAAGTGAAATATAGTGTACGTGAATTAGTACTAACTAGAGATTAAAACCTCTTATACCACTGTAGTTCCCACATAGTACTAAATTTGTCACGTGTTTCTTGTCTGAGAAACAACTTTTGACATAAGGAAACATTCAGAACTTTATTTAAGGCTCTTGTTTGAGCTAACATTTCAGTTTATAGGGTGAACAATCTCAGAAAGTTTCTTTATAAATATGCAAATAAAATTATTCTGATGAGTCAACCCTATGGAATAAGTATGTTCCAAATTGTTAGGAGGAAAATTAAGTGACCTAAGATCCATTTGTAAAAATGGAATCGACATATTTTGGAACCATTAGTACATAAAAGTAAATTTGAACAATTCAATTACATAAATATCCGGGCACTAATAATATGTCTTGGAAATGGCTGATGCTACACAAATATAATTTGAAATATATTGCTTATTTTTACTATAGTATGTTTTTGTGTATCTCTTAAGGTTAATGAGTTACAATGATGCATATTTCTCAGTATGAAGGAGACTTCACAGCTTATTCACTGAATGTATACTTTATTTGCCATAAATAGATATTATTAAAAATATCTCACATGCATTCTACATAAAGTAAAACATTCAAAGTGGAGATTGAATGTAAAGCTATTGACGTTTTGATTTTGAACTCTGTTTCTCATGGAATCTCGACATTATCCAAGTTTTGGTTACTATGTGACTTCCTGTGCCAAGTAATTGGAATTGTCAACTATGGAGTGCAATGAAGATTTTATTGCACTAGAACTTCCTGGTTTTGCTCCAAATGTCTAACATATACCTAGCATTTCATACTATGTGCTGACACATAAATTAAAGGAACGCTGTATAGATCTCTCAAAAATCAATTATATGACTCTGCAATAAGGTTCAGAGGCTCATCTATGTCCATAATTTAGGTGAGAGTACACTAAAGAAGAAACGACAGAAAATACCAGAGTTTATATAACACAGTGCTGAAAATAAATGTTCAGACAAATTGGCTGAAAATTTCCCGCTGTTATCAACAGCACATATGATGACGTAACATGTACCATTTTATGTACGTATTTTCGGCTTGATTCCGGTTGTTACCCAAGTTCACATAAGTGAAGTTTCCATTATTACCCAAGTTAACCGTTTCTGGATGAAGAAACTCGGGCCTCTCACTTTATTGGAGGAAACGAATCGTTTACCTTAGGGTATTTAAAACTGTCTGGAATGTAACGTTCTGCTGCTTTTGACAGTCAATTTGTAATAAATGAAAGTTGCCGTTGTCATGGCAATGCCATTTACACGTCCTCCTATGTATGTAGTTACATTATTCATGTTACTAGTTTAGAAAAAAAAAACGTGCATGTTCAGAACAGGGCTATCCAAAACGTTTCGTTTAAGTCAAAAAGAGAAATAAAATAAGCACTTTGTAGTTTTAACATAATTACATTTTTTACCCTTTTAATTCCATTTTGGTATATTATTTAGTCAGGTACTACAATGATAAGGATATTTAAATATTTTATAATGCTACAGTGACTGACATTACTTTCTCTACTAACAAGGGAACTACCACGGTACTCACACCGTTACGCACCTGAAAATTTGATGGTATAATGGCTGCTGTATATGAACCAAGAGCAGCGAAAATCTGCTTCGTCCATAACTGAAGCTTGGAAAGTGCCGCACGCGATCACTCGCTAGTAGCTGCTAGACATCCCTCGTCAGCTCTGTGCCGGGCGTGAGAGACGGCGCTGCTTACATCCGCTACCCGTTAGGGGTAAACAATCCCTCCGGTACAATGCTGTATTATTAGGCCTATACGTATTCTGGAGTCATCTTCGGCTACTTCCAGCAATACTCCACGCCCGATTTTTAGCACACAGACCCAACATAAAGCAGAGATGATGAAATCAAACTCTCAAGCGAATACAGGTATGAGTATAGTGATAGTTCCTTTGTAAGTAGAATAATTAGGGGAAGTATTAGTCCACCCAAAAATTGTATATCCTTATTTCATCAGAACGTTCCCTGAATACACGAGGAAGCATTTTTAGAAAAAGGAATTTGTGTTTGCGTTTGTGAAGAATATCGGTCTAAAACAAAGAGCAGCTTGGTATTTAAACTCAGCATCCAACGAGGATACAGCATGAAGATTTTCAAAATATCATCCCACCCCAGAGTACCCTTTACAAGGAATTTGATATCTTTTCAAACCTGGCTCTAACGATTATCATTCAAATACCACGTGTTTATATTCTTTTCATGACGAATGAAATGAAAGTACAATTTTCGAGATATTCTTTGTGGTTTGCTTAGATGTACAAACACTTGCAAACTTTTGAAATGGTAAGTTAGCCTGTCTAGTGTTATAAGGATAAGGCTTTTGCTTATTGTACAAGCAGTTCTCTAAACCACTCACTCATCACTCAGCTGCGTGTCTGATAAACACATTACCTCCCCTGCGTTTCTGGCAATGAAGTTTTTATAAATTAATTACCGAGCGGGCGCTTCTTCCGGAGATTAATCGAAAATCCATATTCATCCGGCTGTTGCCCGGAGTTCGATTTCCGGTCATACCTATCTACAGTTTGCCAAGTAGGTAAATATTTGCCTTGGATCATCGTGAGCTCAGATTGTTTTGTTTGTGAGGATCATGCAGTAGAAAAGCTAAAAAGTTATGAAAGACCATTTTTTTCCTCTCTCTCTCTCTCTCTCTCTCTCTCTCTCTCTCTCTCTCTCTCTCTCTCTCTCTCAGTTATCACTAACTGTTGGAAGCTTACATTTCACCGCATGTTGTTGAAAACGCTAAAAAAAAAAAAGTTTAACATTATCATTTTTCAAAAGGTTTCTCCAATATTCATTTGTCATTTATTTAAATTGTCCTACATAACGAACACGAAATTCTTCAAAACAAATTTTATTTTTCACGAAACAGTATTATCAATGAATTCCTGTTTCAAATTCTTACGTGTGCTTAATTTTTGGTAAACCTTTTGTTATTCTACATATTATGGAGGATGAGAAAAATCAACTTAAGTATAAATATGTTAATTTTAGTGTGGGTTTACTATCATTTAGATACGTTAAACATAATTTTGGAAAATGCCCCAGATTTGTACTGGAATGATTGTGAAAATCTACAAATTTCACGCTGCTCAAATTGTATGAGAGGCAAAGTCTTCGTTCAGGACAACAAAAGAAAACTGGACATAAACCACAGTGCCTTAGCAACGAATGCATTAGATTAAGAAGAGTACAGTCCATAATAATCTATTTTTTGTATTTTCTTTTGGTATAGCACTGAAAATCATTATTTCACTTAACATTTCAGTATTTTTTTTTTTCTCTTGAAAGTCTTCAAGTTGGAAACTTGACATCAGACAATTCTTTTGTGAGTGCTGAGCACACTATACACATTTATTATTCATGTTATCAATTTTTTTAAGGACAAGGAGACAAGAAATAAGTCTATTTCTCATAGGCGCACAACTTAATACTCATCACTGCAAAGCAGCATGGCACATCTATCACTTTATTTAACCGAAAACAATACAGACATGTTATTAAATCACGATCCCTATTGTTAAAACGGAATACCTTGCTTTACTCTATCAAATTACTCATATATTAAATTCTAATAGTGATCTCAGGGCTTGTATCCATGTCAGAAGTGATATAGCACGCAATTTCACACTTTTACATTGATTCTCCACACCTGATCACATTATTGTATTATGTACCAATTCCTCTTTATATTGCCAGGTCGTACTCACCTCCCTACGACACGCTATACGTCGTAAGCTTTTAGAAGGCACATGAGCTGAACCAATGCTTGCACACGGTGGCTGCACTGCTGGCAAATGATGCGCCAGAGAGCGGAAGTTACGGGGCAGGAACGAGGAAAGTAAAATTTGTCGTGTCACAAATTGTCAGAACTTAAACTTACGCAGCGAATGATAATGATGATAACATTATAAACTGTAACACTCAATGTTAACGTACTTATTTACTGAGAATAGCGTACCTGGCTTTTGAAAGTGACTTATTGTAAAGGAGGTATTGTAAATCAAGTGCATACAGCTTGGTCGCAGTAAAGAAAAGAATGGCGGCAGTTTATCTGGAGTTCAGGATAATAGGTGAATTGACATCACAGCCACTACCATCAACACAGCTCACAGAGCCCTGAAAGTGCACGTCAGTGAAGAAGATGTTCAATCAGACCACAATCTTGTTACGTACAAATTATCGATTCACAAACCTCCCTAAGAACTTAATCAGGCAAGCTCAACCAGGTAGTCTGCCACTCAAGCAGGAAACTAGAAATTGTTTCAACACAAAATCAACCGTATTGGTGGACAATGCACAACTTTGCTAAACAATGCAACTATAAGAACACAATTATAAAACGTCATCACAACAATATATCAACAAAGAAACACCTTTCTTACCAACATCAAATTTCAAACCTTGGTGGTCCGCAGAACTAAAAGCTCTCCACAAACGTGAAATGCAGCAAAATGTAGAACCAGGAAATGCAAGAACTCAGCACTCAAGGATATATATGACACTAGCTTTAAAGCTCTAAGAAACCAGTACAAACTGACACTAATTAAAGAAAAGCAAGAATCATTAAAACATTTTTGTGTGGAAAGCATAAAAGAATCGCATTGGAAAATCTATAAGAATTGCAAAGGAGGCTTCACCAAACGTATACCTCCAACACTAACCCTGGTAGACAGATCTTCAAATTCATCGGAGGCAGATACAGCAAAAGCGCTTCTTGACTGACTCCTTCCTGATGATATCCCTGATCTAGATAGTGACGAACAACGGACCATCCGAGTTCTAAACCTAGACAGTAGGACTCCTGATACTCAGCTAGAATCCAAGTTCGAGGACCGTGAAGTAACTGAGATTCTAACCAATCTCAATGACAAAAATGTCCTGATCACAACGGAATTAATTATACTATCGCTAAAATCATACACAAAACACTATTCAGATTTTGGGAAACAATGTTCAACAAATGTTTAACCCTAGGAATCTTTCCTAAAGTAAGGAAAAATGCAACCGTAATAACAATTCCGTCAACGGACAGGAGTAAACTATACAACAGGGTATAGAACAATCAGTTTGATATCAATTCCAAAATGCTAGGAAAGCTAGCTTTGGGGGCTTCCTCCAAACTACTAATCAGGTACTCTTCCAACAGTACAGCTTTACAACAGGAAAATCTGCGATGAATACCATAAAAGCTGTCTCAGATTACGTACATCAGTGAAGAAGGTTTGGACTAAAACGTTCTCCTTGCTCTAGGCTTCGTGCTGCTTTTGATAACCCTGGCATCCCAGCATCCTGACTCGGCTACAGAAACAAACGGACCCTCTAATATTTACAATATAATTAAGGACTTCCTACAGGACCGTATGACTCATTTCTCTTTAGGCAATAGTATAACATCAAAAGTAGTGACCAAAGGTTGTGCCCAGGTATCGGTCGCAGGTCCCTCTATATGGAATGCCATTATTGACGCATAATATTGCATCTGGCAGATGTGCCCAATCTGGGGATTTGCAGATGACATAATGCTTGTGTTCAGACGAACTCCCCATTCCCATATTCTCTCCATGTTCTAAATAAGGCTCCAAACCACGCAGAATTGGTGTAGCTAAGAGAAGCTGGAATTTCTTACAGATAAATCTGAACTGATGCCAATGTACACGATAAAGAAGGACGAATACATCAGGCATCCTACTGTTATAGTCTGTGACTCAATGTACTAACAAATATGAAATATGAAATACTTGGGAGCAATGCTGAACAGTAAAATGAACTCATATCCTCACATGCAATACCTGGATAATAAATAATGCACATCCGTAACATCTTATTAGATTCTCCAAAAACACTTAGAGCATTTCTTATCTTCATCTGATGAATACAATCATGCAATTCTTGTATGCTGCGGATGTCTGGAGCATCTCTGTATTCAAAGGCGCTAAACTCAAATTGAGTCAAATGCAAAGATCGTTGTTGATTTTCGCAACAATAGCGTATAGAAGTCTCCAACAACACTCTACGAGAAATCACCTACACATTGCCCATTGATCCAGCTGTTCACTTGCATAATGACATCACAGCCGTCTTCAGAGGTCAGTCCACAAATGCAGTAATTCCCATACTGAAGAGAGCCTAAGTCCCAGCTAGATGTAAATGTGCTCGTTCCAAAGATAACAACATAGATATAGATGTCACTGGAACTGTAGAAAAAAACAATAGAACTTCGCATATACACAGGTGGGTCTAACCCCTAAAATCATGTTGGAGCAGGAATGGTGGCATGAAAAGCTCGAAATGATCTTCATTGCTGTTAAATGGCCAGCCCTAAAATGCTCAGTCTTCCAAGCTGAACTCTTGGTTACTACCGTGGCTGTAGATAGAACAACAGACAACTAGTACTTCAAAATATTCCGTACATATAGATTAGAAGGCAGCACTGCTCGCTACAGCTAATAGAAGGACAACTCATTCCCTGGCTGTTCAACTTGGGGAAAAAGTCATCGTCCTCAATAAGGAAAATAGAATCACTCTCCACTGCGTCAAAGGTCATACAGACTAAGGGAATGGGCCAAGATTGCTGACAGCTACAGGAGCACACTAGATTACAAATTAATTCTCTTAACCCAGAGCAAACAGCTTTTGAAAGACTACTACACTACGATTTGGAATTCCATCTATACCAAATCCAATGATGCCTTCCGCACCACACTTTTCTTTCCCAACATATTTCACAGACAGTCCTTATCTCTCTGGCCCAAATCTTATAATAACCCACTTTCTTAAAAATCATGGCCGTTTCAATCGTACCTCCACAAAATGAACATAAGAGCCTTGCCATTATGTAGCTGCCCTTAGAATCCACTACAGAGGGCCCGACATCTGATAACAGAATGCACCCTGTACTCAAGTGATCAATCAGCTGTCCCCCTGCCAGTGGTTTTGAAGACTCATTTCAACTCAGTGAAGGTTGCAGAATTCTTGAAGACCAACTTCGACAAAAAGAAACTAAACACGGGTTATACATAATTTTAATAATCAGATTTTAAAGAACAAAAATAAATAAACAACATAATTTTGAGGATTGTGATATATATTGCGTGGTAAACACGGTCAATTCACACATGTGGACTAAATCTCCCCTGTTAGTTCACACTGTCACTTTGCTAATGTAATTAATTTTCGCTTTTTCACTGAACATTCAGTCACTTTACCAAAGTGAACTACTTCAACGTTTCCTAACACTTCACATTTTTCACCACGCATCCACTGGTGAGTCAAACACAATCTCTCGCGGAAGCAACACTTTGCAATCTAAGTTATAGAACCGCGCTTAATGTCGCATCAGAGAATGTTCGATCGTACACTCAATGGCATTTAATAATTTGTAGTAAGACGGGATTTTTACACTCTATCCAATATGCTGACAGCTTCTATATAACAAGCAAGCAATACAATACAGACAAGAACCATCTCTCTTACAAGGGGTAGCGTCTGTGATCTCTCTCCTTTCACAGAGGTCAAGCAACTACCTACTACGAACCTTGTAATGGAGCTAGTCACAAAATTTAGTTTAAATAACCGTTCCTGAAGCAATAACCATTTCCTTGATATACTTTATTATTGATTTGAAAAATTTCAATATCTTTTGTCATTTTTACTTTTCCTACCACTTAAAATATTCGATGGACCCGAAAAAGATTCCTGTATGTGAACAGCATAACTCAAGTCGGTCCTTGCTAATTAAGTTTAGCATCTTGAAAGCGCCCGCGTGAATATTCTAAGCCAAAGCCCTACCCAAACTACCCTTTATATCCTATGATTTTTCGAAATTTTATCAAAGTATCTCCAATGATTTTGATTAAAATTCCACGTTTCACGTCAAATGAAATATGTATCTTAAATTTTCTGGAATGCCTTGAGAACTACTCTTCATTCCGAATTTGCATAAATAGTAAACAATGAGAGATATACAAAGTCTTACTACATAAAAAATGTAGTTATTCATAACTATGTCAAATATAGTTTTTTTTTTTGTGTGTGAAATGATCACTTCTGATATCGTCTTTATTATTTATTTGAATTTTCCAAAGATGATTGAATTTTCCAAACTTCAAAGTCATCAAATTGTTCAAAACAATTGACAATAAGCTAGTCTATGGTATTCTTTTGTATCTAGCAATAAAGAGAATTTTTATTTCGATTTACATGAAGTAGATAGAGGAATAAATGTTCGTAGAAGAATAGAAAGTCGTGTGAGTACATTTTCTCGTGGTCTTGTAAAGGTAGTGGAATTTGAAAGCAATCCTATTGGGACCTCGTCTGACTATCCTTTATTTAAGTATTCTTCTAACAAGTACAAAAAATAGTAACAACAGGAGGAAGTATATAGAACAGTAGAGAAAAGAGCAGAAAAAATTCCTTGACTGTTTTTGACTAATCAAAATAACACATGCATACAAATAAAACGTTCAAAAAAGATATTTCTGGCTTCTCGTTCACTTTGATTACATCCATATTTATTACAGATCGTTGATCACAAGAATTCGCATCTCCTGCAGCTGCTGTCATCTGGCGGTGAAATGGTGGTAACTTTTCTGCTTGAAGCTCCATCTTACGCTAGACGTCAATAACGGAGATTACATACTGAGCCAAGAGGTGGCAGGAGACGCAGGGAACAATTTAAAGGGGGTTTATTTATTTATTATCCAATTTTTTATTCCTATTTTACCCAAAGGTATATTAGGAATATAGTTTACAAACTTATGAATATAATACAATTTACAAAACCGTAACAAAATTCAATATCAAGGAGTTTCTCCCTACTGTTGAACGGAGAGAATATAACTCTCAAGATACTAGCTGTCACTGCAGTTTTTTGGGACATAAAACACACATTTCTGCTTATAGTCTTGTCAAAGGGATAACGAACACATTTTACCAGCCGAGATTTTATGGGGTTACCCTGAATCTAACTTAAAAATAAAAGGCAAGATTAATTGTAAGATGCTAATGTTCCAAAATTTTAGAGATTTTTTTTTTACTTCCATTTCCCCTTAAAGTCACTCCAACGACTTTGATTAGAATACCAAGTATTGTCATGATGACCAATGAAACATATACATTATCTTGATGAAATTGTGTGTGAAATTCATTATAAATGAATATTGAAAACCGTTGTGTAACTGACAAACATATGAAATACACAAACGTTTACAACACAAAAACTTAGTATCTCTATAATATAAGTATATTGTGTTATAAGGTAATGGATATTAACGGTAGATAAAATGGTAAAAAATGGTCAAAATATTTTTAATTTCTTATGTCTAAAATGATACACACGTATGTATAATAATATAATGTGTTATAATTGCAGTCATGATGGTTTTCCTACCTTTTAATATAACATGAGATAATAATAAAATTGCTAGGTGAACTGATCTCACGGGCAACCAAATTGCCTTTATAGTGTAGTTTAATTTATGCTCGACCATTGATATAAGCTTAAAATACTTCTAAATTACTGCTAACACATGGGTCATTTAAAAATTAGTGGCAGCACTGCCTGCAATTGGCGCTATCAGCGGTAAATCATGTAAGCTGATAACAGTGAAAAATAAGAGCATCTAATGTTGGTAACTGTGAGTTTGAAGACAATATTTTTATTTAATAAGACACTTTTAGTAAGTTTAATTGTAAGCTGTTATCTTTAGTGCTCTAAATGTGTTTAGTAAATACGAATAATGATTCTTTATTAAAATTCAAGTTGCAAGAGGTATCAGAGGTCGACAGTGCTATACAGAATTATTGGAAGCTTGTGGTTAATAGACTTTACCACGTCGTGCCGTGGCTAGCTGGGCGAATGCATTTCGTAGAGGAAGGGAAGACGTTCATCAAAAACGTGGAACTGGCAGACCGCAATCAGCATGTGACTCTGGAGCATGCTCCATACTCCCTAGATATGAGCCAATGTGATTTCAAGCTTTTTGTGAAAATGAAATTGCCACTTAGAGGAGTTCGCTTTAGAACCAACCAGACAGTTATAACAGCAGTAAAGCAGCTTGTTCAAATATTAGGATAACAAAACGCTGTGGGTGGTATCAGACAGCTGCCTGATTTGTGGAGGCCACTTCTTCAAGTTGGAGGAGATTACTTTAAGCATCGCAATAATGTATCTGCTCCAAAAATACTTTATTTATTGTTAATTCAAATGTTGCCAACAATTATTGAATGATCTAATTATTTACACTTACCTGAGTTAATTCAACCTAATTTATTCGTATGCAGTGAAATAGTTGGCAGGATTGTGCACTTCAATGAAAAGCATGGTCAAGCACAAAACATTTTTTCTTTCTCTAAACAGTAAGCTGAAAAGGTATTTCGATTAAATTCGATACTAAGAATTTGTGGAAGTATTTTGTTTTGAGATTCCCGGAGCCCCCCCAAATTTTTTTTTCTCTATTCCGTACAGTGATTCGTATAGGTGTTGTATTCTTCCCAAAAATTCAATATCCAAATTTCAACAGAAATACACGTTTTGGGTCCCCAAAATTAAAAAAAACGCACATTACGAAAAAGATTCTGTGTGTAAGAGTGAGTACAGGTGTGAAAGGGTCAGAATGAACCAGTTTTCGACGGGCCCTTAGACCCCATACTCTCACTCACTCACTCACTCACTCACTCACTCACTCACTCACTCACTCACTCACTCACTTACTAACTTATCCACTCACTCACACACTCACTTATCCACTCACTCACTCACTTATCCACTGACTCATTTACTGTAAACGAAAATGCGACTAAATATCAAATTTGGTGTTTATATTAAGCTTCTCCCAAAGGGTGCTTGCTACACGAAGATTTTAAAGAAAATCCCTTCACCCCAAACTATCTTTTAGATGAAACGTTTTTTGGAAATGTTTCCCTAAAATGACCAACGATTTTGACTAAGAAAATCCCCATGTTTAAGATAATTTATTTATTTAATATATATTGAATTGTCCGTGAATGTCCTCAGAAGTCCTCTTCATTCGAATTACTTTTGTATAACTGGTAATCCATAAGAGATTGACAGCATTTTACTACACAAAAGCGTACATCTTGTTAACATATATAACTTATGGCAATTATTTTTGTGTGCTGTTAACTACTTCAGGGATTTTTCTTATTATTGGTATGAATTTTGTAAAAGTTATACTGTCATAAAAGAAAATTAAATTTCAAAGCCATCACATAATAATCAACTCATAAAAAATGACTATCACTTAAGCCTGCTGCGTTGTTCTATTTCCATTGTAGTGGTAGAGTAACACATCAGAATTTTTATTTGTATGATCGGTTAATCGTGTATAACTTGCGCTTCGTTACTACGAAATTAGCCGTTATATAAACAGCAATCAAACAAGTACGATGTAAGACGATGACTAAGAGTCTGTAAATTAGCACTCTCCTTGGGAGGGAAGAGTGAGATGAGGAGATACTAAGGGTGGTGAGATCTGAGGAGAGATGACAACAGGTTGTCTAAAAGCCACTCCCCGGTGACCTCTCCCGATCCGGAGGACGAGGATTTAAAAAGAGCAAATTCCCCGCCATGCCAGGATAAAGGATGAAGTGAAATGGAGAAACACTCCGTTTACATAATCATAAATACATATAGTTTATTAAAGAATAAGTTTACATTTTTTGAACGATGTAGTGGAGCCAGTTGAGAGCAGGCTGCACCAAGGTGAACTGGCTCTGATCTTCTCCTGACAGCCCCACAACCATACCGTTCTGGATCA
Source organism: Mantis religiosa (assembly GCA_030765055.1). NCBI lineage: Eukaryota > Metazoa > Arthropoda > Insecta > Mantodea > Mantidae > Mantis > Mantis religiosa. Next base: position 78,074,088 of record CM060952.1, on the reverse strand, counting down.
CCACGCTGCCCATCACACCCTGAAAACATGTCATATTGTATTCTCTCCGCTGTGACAGGAGACTAAAGAAAAGCATTTTTGGACATTTTTCTTGAGAGAGAAGGACTGAGAGATTGAGAGAAAGAGAGAGAACAGCGTAATTCCAAACATAAAAGTAGGTTATTCAAAAACCTTAGCATTTAAGTACATAAAAAAATACTTAATGACAGAAGTTCCGTGAATAAAAGCCTAGCTATTTGGACTAAAATGTCATACGCCTAAGACAACCTCATGACAAATGACTTCTTTTTTGTAGTAATTTACGTCCTCCAACGTTAAGTCATATCGGACGATGAATGGAATGAATGAAATGATGCTCAAATGACTCCACGGTCCACGGAGCTTAGAGCCACCCGACATTCGTCTTACAGGATAAGGGAAACCCCCGGAAAAACCCTTATCCAGGTAACAAACCCTGACCGAGATTCGTACTCGGGACCTCTTGAACGTGAATCAGACATGCTACCACCACGCTACCAAAGCGGGTGTGTGTGTGTGTGCGTGTGTGTGTGCGTGCGTGTGTGTGTGTTGAAACATACAATTTATGGCAAATACTTATTTTTTTGTACGTACACAGCTAGCTACTTTGTGATATTTATTATTGTTTGTTTCTACTTTTATCAAATAGGAAGTTATTAGTTTTCTTTTTATCTTTTGGCCAAACAAAGATTGAAATTTCAAAGTCATTACATATCGATCAGTTGTTTAAAACTTTTGACTATCACTTAAAGTCTACCGCATTCCCTTATACATAGCATTAAGATAATAGAGGAATAGTGACTGCCGACGACCAACCCGCTGCACTGATATGTTGGTCCAGTCATTCAGTTCTCAGTTTCGCAGTGGGAAAATGTTCCAATAAGCCACCGGTAAAAAACTGCTATATAAACGCAATGCGCAGCCCAGCTACAACCTCCGATATATTAGTTCTCTATGTACTATTATGGAAAAGAATGGAAAAGTATAGGAAGGGATATGTAACAACAGAGTTGTTT
>CM060952.1:78068054-78070554 GCA_030765055.1 Mantis religiosa | reverse complement strand
GATTCTCTGTGTTAATATAAATTTTTTATTGCAAATCATACTATAAGGAGGAGGTGGAATTTCAATGTATATTAGAGATGTTACGAATATGTAGGTACAAAACACAGTGTCCACAGTATATTGCACATAAACTTGAAAAGGGATCTAATGATATTGCAGTTTATAATCCAAATGACCAAAATACTGATAACTTTCTCACTGCCATGGAAAATATACTGTGTAAGAAGCTTGCGAATCTGCTATGATCATAGGCGATATAAATATAATACCTCACACAGAGTGAAAGTTTTGAAAACTATAATTCCTTAATTACAAGTTTCAACTTTATACAAGCAAATAAAGTATGATGTACATGCTTAGGCTTTAACGGCCGGCGTTAATCCAATAGAATGTATTACCCGGACTTGTGGGTCGTGGTCCAGAGTATGAAAATTCTCCTGACGTTTCGCTCATATCTCCGATGACCATCATCAGAGGATTCTGGATAGGTACTTACTTCCAGCAAGTACCTACCTAAAATCCTATAATACATCCGGGAAATACATTCTATTGGTCTAATAAAGTATACCCAGCAAGAACAGGCAATATCTCAGCTACACTAATTGCCCATGTGCTCATCAGTAACAATGATACCCAATATCTATATTTAACGTAATGCATGGTATCAGTGACCATAATAATCTTATAATTGACATAAAAGTACATCTTTGCTAGGTCCTTAATGATAAGCTTACCACTACCAGAATGTCAATTCAAGAGCTTAACTTTATACATAATAATAGACTTTCCTTATTTATAGAAGATACTGAATTTAACTGACTTTAATGACCCTAATGGATACTGTAACTGACTATTGTAATGTATAAAAGAAGGGATTTCAGTCTGCTCTTATAGGTGCACAAAATTTGTGTCAACTAAATTGAGAGATAAATCATGAATTAATAGTAACCTTTTATCGTTTTAGCTAAAAGTTAAAAAGAAAAAAATTATTGTATAGCAAAAAAAAAAAAAAAAATGCAAATTTCCCTTTCCTATAGCAATTGAACTGTATAAAAGTGTGCAAATGAAGTATCTAAAATGAAAAGAGAACTTCAAGAAACCTATTACTCAAATAAACTAAATAACCTATGACCCAAAAAACGCATGGATGACAATAAATGGAATGTTAAAATATAAAACCCTGGTACAGTGCAATCAAATAGAAAAAATAATGGTAAATGATCACAAAATAGTAAATTATTTAGAAATATGTGAGCGTTTTAACCAATAGTTTGTAAATACAGCTGATGAGTAAGTGAAGAAATATATAAGTACACAACATACTTATAGTTCAGTATCAAATAGTCCCTTTCTATATCCCACGATAGTAATGAGGACCTAAAAATTATAGCAAAATTAAAAAACAAAGGTAATAAAACAGATAGTATTTTGTCAAATGAATTGTTAAAAAAGTGCAAGTTTAGTTTGGTTCCAAATAGTATAACATTTATTAATTTATCACTTAGTCTGGGTTCAGTACCTGATGGATGTAACTTCACAAGAGTGGTCTCAACTTATAAGGCATATGATAGAGAAATTATGGATAATTGTAGACCAATAAGCATTATTGCTGTATTTGCCAAAATTCTGGAGAATTGTAGTAAAAGTTAGGTTATTACAGCATATAGAACAACACGGCTTTTTCACAATCATCAGTATGGATTTATTAACAAATCTAGTACATTTGCTACCACCGTAGATATTCTAGTACCTATTCAAAGAGCTCTCGATAAAAATAGTTTAGCTGCTGAGTTATTTATTGTCCTAAAAAGGCTTTGGACACTGTAGATCATACTATATTACTAAGAAACTTGAGTAATGTGAGGTTAGAAAACTTTCTCTCAACTGTCCCAGTAATAGGAAACAATTTGTAAATAACATTTCCAGTTGTCTATCAACAATTGATCATGGTGTTCTACAATGTTTTGTGTTAGCTCCTATATTATTCCTAATTTTCATGAATGATATAGGATGTTCTAAGACTAAGAGGTAAATGAACTATGTTCGCTTTTGATGTATGTCTGAGTACCAGCTGTTACTTGATATACAGCATGAACTGAATGCATTGAATAAGTGGTTTAATAAGTTAACAATAATGTCTCTAAAACAAAATATATGTTTTTCCATAAAAGATCATATGTACCAGTATTATATTACAATGTACATGTTAATGCAGTAACAAAAATCACATATCTTGGACTCATTCTAGAAAGTACCCTTACATGGAAGGACCACATTATGCATGTAAGAATTAAGATTCATCCTGTGTTAGCTGTAATTCACAAGTTTAAATTCAAAGGATTCAGTGTAAATCATTTTCAAAGTATCTACCATGCTTTAATTCAATCCCATTTTGAATACTTAAATATCTTATGGAGTATTTCTGCTAAAATCGTGTCTTGAAAATAATCTACAATTTCCCCTTTAGAACAAACACAAAAACACTCTACCATGTAACTGA